>JBBMOE010000074.1:175078-220223 GCA_037975065.1 Chaetodon trifasciatus
GATGTGTATAAGAGACAGAGAGAGAGAGAGAGAGAGAGAGAGAGAGAGAGAGAGAGAGAGAGAGAGAGAGAGACTGTGTCACTGCAGGAGCTTAAATAACCTCCTCACTCTAAGCACAGATGTCTGACATTACTCCAATCAAGGAGCTACACCAACAGGCACAGGCTCAGGCTGACAACACCAAACATCTCATGATGTCATGGCCATCACAGACGTACATATCACACACCGATGGCGCAGCATCGGGGGCAGTTTAGGGGTTCAGTATCTTGCCCAAGGATACTTCGGCATGTGGACTGCCGAGGCCAGTGATTGAAGCACCGACCTCCTGATTGCTGGACGACCGCTCTATTTCCTGTAGAAGGAGAAAACAAAAACTTCATGGCGCATAACCGCGTATGTGTTTGCTAGATTCCATTCGGTACAGGAGGAGGTAAAGACATGAGCACATCCTACGACAAAACATCTCTTGAGAGTACTGAAGGCGAACGTTTTTTTTTTTTGTTTTTTTTTTTTGGCTTTTGTTTTCGTTTTGTTTTTCGCATTGCAACCCGGAAGCAGTACGTGACAAAAAAAAGTGACAAAGTGTAACTTAGATCAACACTTAATTTTAATTGCATTTTGTATGCTTTAAATTGTGTGTAATTGTATTTTCTACATAGTGAGGACCAGAGGAAGTTTTTAAATATAGAATGAGGACATTTTGGCTTGTCCTCACAACTTCAAAGGTCTGTTTGGAGGTTCAGACTTGGTCTAAAGGGTTAGGTGAGAATTAGCTTTTGATATTATCATATATCATTGGGTAAGGGTTAGGGTTAGGCATTTAGTGGTGATGACAGTATAGGGTAAGGGGCTCGGGAATGCACTGTATCATAGTCCTCATCACAGACTAAAACTTCTTCTAAAGGGGACAAAATGCAAGTCCCCATGACGTTAATGATTGAATTTTTGGGATAATTGTTAATGGATGGTCAATTCTCTCAAATTTCTTATTGTGTGATTCAATAAAAGTAAGGGAAAAAAATCTTATTGAGAACAACAGTTCACATGACAGTACGAACCTGATCAAAAAGTCAAAGAGGCATTTAATATTAATAATAATGAATTTGAACTCCGTGAAACTTGTTTGTTCTTTTCTTTTCCTTTTTTTCTGAAAAAAATGCCCACGTTCGAAGTTTCAGGGGGAAATTTTGAATCAAACTTATGACACAAAGCTTTTATTATGAAAATATTGCACCGGAAGTGGTATCATTGTCGTGTCAGCACAGGCGGGTTAACATTTAAAGTACGTTTATATTCAGTAAGTGAAAGGCACACTGGAGAGACGAATTTACAAGAGTTTTATCTTGAATCTTGCGAGTCTGCTGTGGTTATTGTTACGTCAGCTTGGTTTGAATTAGTAACTTGCGTGATGAAGCCGCCTCCTCGCACACGAAATAAACCAGATCGCAACCTGAAACCTGAATCGGTACCGAAGCGTTCAGGCAAAATTGTCTGTACGTGGCAGCAAGCCGAACAGAAGAAGCTCCTGAATGCCTTAAAAAGACTCAGCAGGACCGCCGCCGGCGACGGAGACGTCGACTACGCTTTCCTGAAAAAAAACGTGCCAACTCGATCCATTTCAGAGGTAAGTGTCGCAGTAGGGTCTGTTCTCAAAGATTTGCAGGGATATTACAGACAAACTCAATTTCAACCTCGCTAAAGAGTTTCAGTTTGTTGCTTGTTCTGTACATTGTTTTCGAATAAACGTGATAGAAGGCTGATAGCATGTGCATAATGTTGGTAGTTTTATATTAGAAATTAGAATCTACTCCCCTTAAGGTAACTACATTTATAGACTCTGTATGAACGTTCAGCTCCAAATGTACGACCACTCTGAGCTGTAGATGAAATTGTTCCTGGCCTCTGAGTAATTTACATTGATTTCTTCAGCTCCTTGATGACATCCGAACTGGGGCATGATCTTAAAATAAGACGTCAAGGACAGTTATTGATACCAATAACTGTGTTAATAGCAATACAATTATTAATATGAATTAATGGAGCATCACATTGAGATCTGGGACTAATGACCATATCATGAATACAGTCTCACAAAAGGGGCTGTTCACTTAAAATACCAGCAATGCTGATGAACAATCAATAATCCTTCAATCAATAAACATCTGTTGTCTAGGTATATGCAACAAACAGATGGTAAGTGTCTCTTTATCACACAGAAATTTGGCATGTGAGCTCAACTCAGAGTTCATCAGTCATGGCACTGCTTTTTTAACTGATAAAGTGCAGCTTATGAGCTTTACCACAGTGGCAGAAAACTAATTCAAAATAAAACAAAGCCAGACAGTGCAGGCACAGAGAAACAAGCAACAAGCACAATGACTGAAGTATCTCAAACAGCAACAGGACTGGGGGATCCATTCATTTCACACCAATACAGTAAAACTTATACAACAATCAACTGTACAGTAAGACACTATCATTAACCTTTCTCTGCCCAGGCAGCAGCATCTTACTTTTGGAGTAACTATCGTGTGTTTCACTTCATCCAGTGTGTCCAACTTTTCTTCGAGATGACAGGAACGTTGTATCAATTCATCGGCACTTTACAGCAGGCTGCTCCCTGTAGGCAGCAGAGGAAAGAGTGGAGAGTCAACTTAATTGAAATAATTTTAAATCTGGGACTTACTTCCGCAGGAAAAATGAGATCACTGGCTACACGAACAGCTGATCTTTATGAGGATCCAGTTGTGTTCAATGAAAACAAACAGTCTCTTAAAGGACTGTTGCCTGGGCTAATTAAAGTACTAACTTTTGATTGAGAATGATACACCCCCTATAGCAATTTCACATCAGAATGGAAAGGTCATTTAGAGTCGGGTGCGTTGATTCTTAATGATGTTATGGCCATGTCGCAGGGATTCTCCCTGAATTCTGCTAGGTCTTATCAAATGGGAAACCAGGATTTGGATTCAAGCCAAATCTTGCACTCAGTTGTGATTTGCAAAAACAAGCAAATAATTCAACATGCTATACAACAATTTTAATTGTTTACAATGTATAGGTACATAGACATGTTTGTGTTGAAATAAATATATCAATACTCATAATGCATCTCAGTTTGACCTCTTATAGACGTAATGTGTGAAAGTAGATTTTCGAATGGATTGAATGTGTGTTCGTTTTTCACAGGCCTATTATGTACTGTATGTAAAGACTTGTGGACTGTCCCTTGCCTCCATTAGGTCCACTCTGTGGTGGAATCTCTGAAGAACAAAGTGATTTCATGTGCAAGTTTTAAACTGAAAAGGAAGCAGTGGGAAGAGAGGAGGGTCAGAAAGCCCATCGAGGTGTGGACACAAATGGCTTCTGCTGTGGTTGGAACCCTTGAAGAACCCATTTCCACAGCTTTCTCTCAGGTACTGCAATATTGCAATGTTGGGCTGGATTACGTTGTTATTATCATTTTGTTTTCTGTTTTTTTTTGTTTTTTTTTTGTGTTCTCAAAGTGGTGTGATAAAATTCAGGATAACACAAAATTTTTTGTTTGTCAAAAAAAATGCAGGATTCAACTTTGTCTTATTCCAGACAATGTAACTCCCTGCTGCCTATAAATTTCACTTTAGGTTGTATCTGAAATCTCTGTTCTTTGCTTTCAAAAAAAACCCTGCTGGATGAAGTGATTCCTGCTCACTCCTGAAATCATTGACCCCCATCTTGAATCTTTCATCACTCTCTTCAAGGCATGAATTTTACTATGGCCAAACACTCAGGACCATGGATACCACGGGGTGGTTGTACTGCCCCTTCTGCCACAGTTGGCGTGCCCTGTCTTGAATATGGCTGTTGTGCCCTTTAAAAAATAGTTCCTCATTTAGAACTAGATGCAACAAAGCAAATAAACAAACATGTTTCCTCGTGTCTCTGTCATCACGCTGAACATCAACAGTAGTACAAGATTTTTCCCACCTGCTAGCTAACAATTAATGTTATGAGAGGAGAGGAACACAAGCAGCTAAACACTGTGTGGTGTACGTATTAACACGTGTGTTTCAAAGTTAACAGGAATATTGTTGCAGTGTTAGCTAACTACAAATGTACATAGAGTTGTTGCTGTGAGAGCTTATCTATATGTGACATTCAGTGATACTCAGTTTACAGTGATGTTCGTAGGTATGTGTACTGTGTAACAGTCTGAAAGGATGTAGTAAACTCATCATTGACGCCTCCAGGGGACACACCCTATTTCTTTCAGACAAAATTCAAAATCTGTAAAGTTTGTATGGAAATACAGTTCCTCTTTATGGATGACACTGATGCTGAATCGATTTTTTTGGATGTGGTGTTGTAGCGTATTGTGGGCGCATAAGGAATTGTTAATGTCATATTTCTTAAAAGGAGTGTAGTGTAATATTTTCCCCAGAGAGTGCAGGGAGCTTCTGTTTAATTGAAATACTGTATGTATATTTTTAATTATTTTTTTTACCACAACAGAAACACTAGGTGACTGCTAAAGCATGATAAGGTTGTCTGACATTCATTGACTGTAGTTAGTTATTGGTTTATTTAATGGTTTACAGCAAGTCATCCAGACCCAGCCCATATTGTCGACTGGCATTCCATGGGTCACATCCAGCCCACCACATTCCCATCTGTCCCACAGAATAGTACTGAATTAAAAAAAAAAATATATAAAAAAAAACGTGCATCTAATGTTACTCAGTAGTGGAAGAGGTCCAGCCTGTCCTGAAAGTGGTGATCAATCAGCTTGCCAACCACTGGCAATGAGCCAAAAAAGTCTGATTCATAGTTAACCCATTCTATGGATAGTCACAGAAAATCACAAAGCTTGTCTATTTGATACAAGAAGGGTCACTTGAGTTTATTTTCATTGGCCAACTGAGTCTCAAACTGAGTATTTTTGTTTACTTCCTGTAATCCTGAAGAGGAGTTTTTTGTTGCTCTAAGTACACATTTGTCGATTGTTGAAGTATTGATTTTGTATTTAAAAAAGGGCGTGATTCATAGTTCACCAGGTCTACAGAAATGGATACTCATAGAGAATAAGTAAGCTTGTCTATTAGACGAAAGAGGCCTCACTTGAGTGTATTTTCATCAGCCAGTTGTTGAATTAAGTCACAGAAGAGGAGTGTATGTTGAGATAAGGTTTTCAATTGACAAGTTATCCTGTGGTTTACTTTGCTCAGCTTCTGCCCAAACTTGAAAATGGCCTGGCCAACCATAAAGGATGCAATAGGACAACTCTTTTCCTCTTCTCAATTTTATTTTCCTATTGGAGGAATTTTTAGGTTGAAAACCTTCAACCAGAAACAGAAATGTACAACCATCATCACTTTCAAATAAAACATGTCTCACATACTTTTTAAATATTTTGTCAAGTAATTTATTATTCATATATTTTAACTTTAACTTCTGTTTTAAAGTGCAGAACATTCACTGTTTTTAATCTTTACAATATTTGATTACTATGTACCTCCAATTTATCAATTATCAAATATTATTTATCAGTGATCATTTACATTAAACATGAAATCAATTTGTACCAGCAAAGAGACAAACAAAACCAAGAAGGCTGCTTCACTGCTGCTCAACATGAGTAGGCCTGCTGTCTATCCTAATCATGTGTGAAACCAAACTATACCTTTACACCTTTCCTACTACTTCCTAACAAAACAAACATTTCTCATCAATATTATTTCAGTTCATCCATACCAGTAGCTTCATCATGGTTTGACCCAAGCTGAACAGTTGTTTCTCCTCTGATGTCTGAAGCCACACTGAAGTGCAGAGTGATCCTGCTGACAGAGTGCAGGCAAGCGTCCTCAGTCAGTTAATCAGCTGGTGTCAGTCTGATGATTTCCCTCGCCTCAGCAGGGAGGACATACACTGCTCCACTCTTCCTACAGGTGTCATGGTTTCTTTGACTTGGACTGATTTTGACTTTGGACTCAACAGTCTCAGTTATTGGTAGTTGAATTGAGGGTTTTGTGCTTAACAATGACTGCCTCCTTGGTGGAGGTCTTTTCTAGTTCAGTATGTAGTTATAATGAATGCACCTATTCACACTGATAGAGACTCATGAAAGTAACATTTATGTTGCAAGAAAATGAAATAATTAAACAGTAATAAGCTAATTAGGCCTAGATACAGATTTTTTTTTAAGTCGGCCCCCTCCCCATCAGAAAGATTTTGGCCCTTGGACAAATGCAGTTGAGGACCCCTGCCATACCTTGTATTATGAATAAGCTACAATATGTAATGAAGTGAACATTTTCTATTTTGAAATAATGATAATGATGTTGAATATACTGTGTAGCTGGAGATCGTTCACGGTAATCCTGTTCCAAGATGAATGTTGGTTTTATACAGCTTATTTCTCTATCCTTGACATCATTGTCATGGTGTCGTTACCTGCTGGAGAGAGTGTCTTGTGTTGCTGCCGAGTTCACCCATTAATGTAACACTGAAGCTCCTAAATAGCAGATCCAAACATGTTTGCTTTTTGCTAGTACACAATTTCTACAGCTAGTGTAAATGTAGGTGTAGAAATATGTCTATGTGTATGTCTGAGTCAGAAATAAATATGGACTAACTGTCTGAGCCTTGTCTGCCTGGGTTCATGCAGGTCCAGTCATGAGAGATTTGATTTTAATTAACTGCTTAATATTTTATAATCACCAATTGTACTGGACCTCTGATGCGGATCTTTGAGTAATAAAGTTGGTTGAGAACCCCTTGTTGACAGTCTTGTAGTGGCTGATCATCCTAATTATCAGCTGATACTACTCAGTACTCAGTTTCTACCAGCACTATGCAGTACTGTACATGTGTGTTTTTAAACTGCTTTCTTGAACACGATTCGCTTGATGGTATTATTAATGACTCTTGATTAAACATGAAAGCTCAACATTCTCGTTGCCCTTTTGTTAAGCTTCCCTTTTATCAACAATATTAACATTTATTCATCCAGAAACAGCTAGTAATTCTCAGTATGTTATGACCTCCTCTTTCTTTCAGCTGCGGTGTTTCTGCAGTGTATCTCATGACAAATCAGTGTGGTAAACTGTTTTAAGTAATGTTTGTGACTGCTCTTATGATCTCAGACTACATTAGTCTTGATCACCCTTAGCCTATTTATTGATTTTAATTAATACAATGAGTTCACATTTTAAAAAATCACAGAGCATTTTGTTAAAAAGTCATTCAGGATACAGTTGTAATGAAGTCAGCACTGTTTTTCAATATGCTGCCTCCTAATTGTTGAGTGAGACTGTTCTGTCTTCATGATATGTAATTGTCAGTTATTGCACCATGGGTTTTGGGCTTGGAGACATTTTGGTCAGGATGTATTTGTTAAAGGCCAAACGACCAGGCCTGTTTCCTCACATTGTCCTTCTCTTCCTCTGTGTCTCAGATGCTGATAGTCTCATCCACAGAGCCTCGCACCCTGAAGAACTGTGACCCTCCCCAGGTCCACAGACCGCCCACGGACAAAGACGGGTCTATTAGTCGAACTGTGCCTTTGAGACCAATGCTTCGTTTGCCAGTCCAAGGTAGGCAAATATTACCATGCTAATATGAGATGAGCTGCAAGGACAAATGCACTACATTCTGACAGAGACAGTGTTATGCAGGAAAAAAGCTTTTTCTGTGTGTTTGTTGTTGTTTTTGTTCCAGGACTGAATAACTGAAAGTGTTAAACACAGAAACATGCTGGAAATTGATATCTTTAATAAATGTGTAAATATTCTAAACCATTCAGACACAGTATCTTTGTATTCATTTAGTATCTGTTCTGCGTTTCTTTGTCGTCCTGTTGTCTCTTCATAGTCACTTTTGTCTCTGTACTCATTACGAGTCAATAATTTTTAGCCACTTTGTGGTCATTTGATTGACAAATGTTAACAGTCACTTCAAACATGAGCTCTGATCCAAGGATGACACTCCTTGATCAGATTTATTCCTCTTTTCCATGTTACTGTGAGAAAAGTTTGTTTTACAGCTTTAACAATAACATTTTTCCCCCTTAGGTGAACATCATGGAACCAACACAGCTCAGCCTCCCCATGTAGTCAAGACTCCAGCACCGACCATTGGCCCAGTGCTTAGAGTGTCAAACAGCAAAATCCCTCCACCCCAGCAACAGCTTTCTACCACATCTGTAACCTCACCCGCTGCTACCTCCACCACTCAGTCTGCTGCCACCTCCTGTCAGCCAGATGCAGCAAGAATACTCATTGCACCTTTAACATTCCCACAGACTGTGACTCCAGCTACCGGACAAGTCAGACCCAGTTCTAGCCCTGCAGCAGTGGTAAAGAGTCAGAGTATTGGCAGTTCTGTAATCCAGACTACCAAGCAGCCCTCAGAGCAACATCCCATCACCGATTCCACCACCTGTACTGCACCATCCTCTGCTGCCTCTTCCAGTTCAGCCAACTCCAGCTGCTCCACACCACCACTGTCCACACCTGCTGCTGTGTTGCATGCAAGGTTTGGTCGCACCAGCAAATATGCCACAAAAGACAGTCCCAGGATGGTTGGCGTCAAGTGCGTAGTGGACTTTGAGAGAATCTATCGCTACCTGAGTGTCATCCGCAAGCCGAATGAAGAGTGTAATCTCACCCCCATGGGTGAGTTATAGATGCACAGCTTGGTGTCATCTTCAAGTGTATTTTAATTTTAACATCATGGCAGATATGTAAACAAATCCCCTTCAGTCAGATGCAACAATTCAACACACAACACCCGATTAGTGAGGTTATCCCCTATAGCATTCTATTCTTTCTTAAAATGGAATTTATTTAAGAATTTTTGTGTTAGACAAGTCACAATAGAACCCCAGCATTATGTTTCAAGTAATATGGAATTACAGAGCACATAATGATAATTGTCTGTTTGTTGCGGCCAGTACCAATATGAAAAGCAGATAATACAATACAATACAATACAATACATTAATTTATTGTAATCCTGTTTGTAATATCACTGCTTCATTTTCTTAAGATGTAGTAAGGCTATCACTTTTTAAGTTTTTTTTTTGCTGTGGAGCCCAACATACACACTGCTTCTCTGATGCAGCAGTGTTGTGAATGATGGGTCAGCATGGCTTTGCCGTCCATTTTAATTGATTGGCTTTATTTACTGATGGGTCCATAGGACATGCACTAGGTCAAGATGGATTTAAAGAGCTCCCTCAGCTGGACCCCAATTGATAATTTTGTCCTACATTCTAATTGAAGTTAAAAGAAAGATAAAAGTTCCAATATTCACACTAATCAGGCCTTATACCCTTATTGGCAAACCTGTGTAGCAATCCCCTCTGAACCAGGTATCAAGGGGCATCCCATCCCCAATACCAATAATTACATTTTTTTAATTACTGGTGAACAATATATTGGCCACCAAAATATTGTTTATCTCCAATGTATTTGCTACCGTCCATTTTACTGTAGTTGTTCATGTTGCTCTTAGATGCAACTTAAACTTTGAGACTTTTCTCTACTGCTGCATTAAAATTAATCTTTTTTTTCTTTCTTTCTAATATTGTATCCTCTAGAGAGTGCCATTGTATTGGATCTGTTGATGTCTCTGCCAGAGGAGCTTCCCCTGCTGGATTGCAACAAACTCCACAAACATTTGATCCAGGTAAAAATGCCTGTACACTAGTTAGCTCCTCACTGGAAACACAGTACAGACATGTTCTTTTTGGTTTTACAAGGAAAGAAACAATGTATTGCATTTAATGCCAAATTTACAAGAAGCCACAAAAGACTAAGAATTTGGTGTAGTTTGCAGTTTATTAAGTTTCTCCTCACCCAACAACTCTCATAAGTGCACAGTTTTTGTGAGGGAGTCTGGGGATTTTGTTTTCAAATCAGTTGATTTAAGTCAGAGGTTATGTACCAAAATAACAGTTAGAAAGTCAAAGAAAGAGACGGAGACAAAAACAATTTCTCTTGATTAGATGGATTATAGAGTTAGTTTCATTGGGAAACTCAGGTTTGAACACTATCTCCAGCTTTCACTGTCACTGCCAGGCTGAGTCAAGTTCCAATAGATCATACAAGCTCAGTCCTGTCATGCTCAGTCAGCAGACATTGCACTCAACAGTGTTTCTCATGGAATTAGATTCTATTTCTGGTTGTAGCTGACGGCACATGCAAGCGTGCTTAAATTATTAACACCATATATAAGATGTTCCACTGTAAATGTATATTGATGGACTTCACATTGTGTGAAACAAATAGCAAAGTATATACAGCACAGTATTACATTGCTTCACATAGTGTTAAATAAATGCAAATAATTTTTCCTGTTTGGCCTTCTCCAAGCATCTGGACCGTAACACAGTGAAGAGACGCACATCAAAATGAGGCTTCACATAACCACATTTATCCTTACATGCTCGCTAATAACTTACGGTTGGGTCTCTTAAATTAAAAGCATTGTGTTAAGAACATAAATAGACTAACTTATCAGTCTAACTTATCTTTCATGAGATTAACCATTTGTGAACTCCAGATTGATTCTATTCAGGAATTTGGCTAGCCGTATTCTCTACGGGGAAAGACCAACAACAATCCTTCCTCCTGTCCTTGATTGTGTTTTGATTCAGTGTGCCCCAAGAGGAGGGGCTATTAACACACTGCTCTGTGTGTTTGTGGAAAAGAGCGAGAGAGAGGTCATGGTATTACAATGTGTCTCCACATGCATCTCAAGTGACCACTTGTGATTGGACCTCACGTCCTCCTTTTTCTTTTGCGTCTGTAGACTTTCTCCACGTGTGACAAAGACGAAGCCTATATTGGTTACTAAAATGGGACATTTACCTTCAATAAATTGTCTTTATTCGTAAATTAAGTGTAAATGGTGAAATCACTCAAAAGATTGTGTTCAAACAGCTGGCAGTTAAGACACACTTTTAGACATAAGTGTCTACAAGTGAGTAACAGACAGGTTGATTACAGTGATTACACAAAAAACTGACACTGTTTTTTACGAGGAAAGAAACAATGCATTGCATTTAATGCCAAATTTACAAGAAGCCACAAAAGATTAAGAATTTGCTGTTGCCATTTTGCAAAGTTTATTAAGTTTCTCCTCAGCCTTCAACTCTTGTAACTGCATAATTTTTGTAAGGGGATCTGGGGATATTGCTATTAGAGTTCAATGGTGAAATCTTTTTAGTCGCAGTTTGGTTAGGTTTAGGCAACCAAACCACTTGCTTAAGATTAGGCAAGACAGCTACTTGGTAAGGCTTATGCAACAAAACTACTTGGTTAGGATTAGGAAAGGATCATGGTTTGGATGTAAATAACATTAATGGACACCAGGATGCTAATAGTGCCTGCTGTTTTTTGCAGAAAGATGCCTGCAGAGGACTATATCTTGGCTTTAATGGCTTCAACACACAATACAACTACAGCATGAAGCCTAACTCTTGACCAAGTTCAAATACCACAAAAATCTATATTTTACATATCCTTTTCTCAGGGTATGTCAGTTGTCATCTGTAGTGTATTATGGGGGCATTCATAGTGAATTCTAATGCATTCCTAATGCTTTATGACTACACTCATAAACACACAATGCTTTCTGATGCAACATTATTGATGTGACTTTG
Source organism: Chaetodon trifasciatus (assembly GCA_037975065.1). NCBI lineage: Eukaryota > Metazoa > Chordata > Actinopteri > Chaetodontiformes > Chaetodontidae > Chaetodon > Chaetodon trifasciatus. Next base: position 186,726 of record JBBMOE010000074.1, read on the forward strand.
TTGGTAAATCACCACATGAATGAACAAAGAGCATGTAAAACTAAAAGCCCAAACAAAGAAAGGCCTATATGTAAAACTCAAGCATGAAAAAATAACTTGGGATGAAGAACAAAGCTGAAAATCCTATCAGGTCTTGCAAATCTCACCTGAGTGCAAGATGCGGTTTGAATCCATATCCTGGTTTCCCATTGGGTGTGACCCACCAGGACCCAGGAGAATCCCCACGACATGGCCATGACATGACCAATGATCAAGAATCAACGCACCCCGCTCTACCTTGTCATTCCATTGTGACGTCAAGTTGCTATAGAGGGTGTGTCATGCCTAATCAAATGCATGTCAATGTTTTGTACTTGAATTAGCCTTGGCAACAGTCCTTTAACTCACTGGATGAGTAGCAGACTGTTTGTGTTCACATTTGGATCGTGGAAGAGATCAGCTGCGTATGTAGTCAACAATCTCATTTGGCTTGCTGAAGAAAGACACCGATCACCTGTTTTCTTCAAGAAAGACAAGGATAACTTCCGCGCCCCACTCTTTGTCAAGGCAATCGGTTGTATGTGTATCCAGCAATGTCACTTTGCTTGCAGAAGGAAGACACAGATCACCCATTTTCTTAGAGAAAGAAAAGCATAGGTAACTCCACTAAATGAAGTCCACTTTCCACTCTTTCCTCTGCTGCTTACAAGGACCACCGACCCATTCAACCACCAACAAAGCAACACATCAGCCCCCGTCATCGCCTGTGCTTGAAGAAGCACTACCGAACCTACTAGGCGGTAACTGTAAGCTTCATTGTTGTCATTGTTTTACACTTGACTGTATTCTTGTAAAATTAATGGACAACTAAGTCTTGTTGTTGCAATTTGAGATACCTCAATCATTGTGTTTGCTGCTTGTGTCTGTGTGCTAAACATATTAGGTTGATTGTGTGTCCCACACCATCAGGCTTTTTTTTGTGTTGCACTTAATCAGTTAAAAGACTAGAGGATGGATGACAAACCCTGAGCTGAGTTCACACACTGGGTTTCTGTGTAATAAAGACAAGGTTGTTGTTTCTGTCCACGGTCATTAGGATCCCCTCTGCTTTGCTTTGAGTGCTTTTCACTCTCGCTCTTCCACTAACCCATACACAAACACAACCATGTGTCTTCATAGGCATCCACTCACACATCTTACAGGCATAGTGTAGGATAGCGTGGTCATACACTCAGCTTTGCTCACCGCCATCTTGTTGTCAGAGAGACATGTAAGCACGTCCTCCATTGTGCTTCTCATATTTCTTTGTAAACCCTTGTGTGACGTAGCCACTGACAGTCACGTTCGCTGTCTTGCCTTCCCTCTCTGCCTTCTCCCTCTCACACTCACATGCTCGCTAGCTCATACACACCCTTTAGTTGTAGTCGGACAATAGATATTTATTGATTGAAGGATTATTGATTGTTGATTAGTATTGCTGAGGTTTAATCAATGCTATTGTACATTTTAAGAGCAATTGCCTATGATTATTTGTGCATTTGTGTTGGTTGTGAGGGTCAGCACTCGAATTCAACCTTTCACTGTTCACCTGATAAATATGAAATGTAATATGGTATTTTAAACATTGGCTTTTTGAATGAACAGGCCTTTTGTCAGACCACCATTTGGTTACTGGTCCCTGATCTCAGAGTGGTGCCCTATTCTTATTAATAATTTTATTATAAATAATATGGTATAATGGTCCATGTAGTATGATATTGTATCTGTTAAATAAATTAATATACAATACATGCTTTATCATATCTTTCTTATATATATATATTTCATTGTTGATGATTAGTAAAGTGTAATGCATTGTCCCTTTTTTAAAAGAATCTGTGCTGCATCCTAAGCAATTATTAAGCAACACACCAAAGTGCAGAGAATTACAAATAAAAGAATTCCTCTTTAGGAATTTAGGCCATCTATATTTAGGCCATCTATGCTTAAATTTAGGCTATCCATCTTTATATTTAGGACACTTACTATATTTATCATTTCAAGATCTATATAAAATCCCTATTTGTAATGTCTTTTGTTTTGGCTTTAATGTTACCCACTGAAGCAGCATATCCTCGTTTTCGGAATGTATTTGGCACCATGAAGCGCCAGTCATCTGCACAATCGGTTACAATTGCCTCAGTCTATACACAAAAGAGGAGGGGCGAGCACTTCTTTCTAGTGCTGACTCTCATTGGCTATTGTCGGGTATGGACAGGAGATAGAAGATCCAAACTGGTCAAGTGAGGTGTCAATTGAAAGAGTGCAGCATCCATTTTGATACCAATAATGCCCATGTGCTTACTGGAGTTATAATCGAGAAAATGTGGTAGATTAGCACATCTGCTGACTAATTTGAAATAATGCTTCCTGTGCATTATTGTGTTTTGAGCTAAATATTTTAATGAATTGGATCGTTTGTACCTTTGTCAAGACCATTTTTGTCAGAGTGTTATTGATCAGTGGTTTACTGTGAGGCTTCATGGGAAAGTTGCCTCAATTTTGTAATCATATGTTACCTGCTGTTATGATTGCATCTTGAAATGGTTTGAATTGTTCGAATCAGATACATGTGATTTGCTGATTATACTGACACATTTTATCAGGGCCAACCATGTACAGCAAAGATAAATTTGGTCTTGAATGAAGAAGCATGTAGGTGCGTGGTATTCACGGTATTAATGTCAAGATGATTACAGTATGACAACATGGGTGATGAGACTCACCCATTGTTACTGTGTAGCATGTGAGTTAATTCCAGCATTTCCTGGAGCAGTGTGTACTGGAACATAATGAATTTGCAAAAGTATAGGTTCAAATATATGTTGTTTTTTTTTTTTTGCAGCATTAACTATGGATTAATCTCACAGCCCTCCTCTCCATGTCTGCAGGTGTACCAATGGCTGTCATCCCCTGCTGACTCCAAAATTGCAAGAGAAATGTTTAAAGACCTGAAGGATGGACTCTGTGCTCAGAAAGAAGCACCAACTGATCGAGACAGCAACAGAACAAACAGTCAGCAGAACACTCCTGGGACAGCTGACAATAGTGATGCCACTGACACTAGAGGAAAGAACTTCCAGCTAGATGAAGCTGAGAACCAGTCATCAGGGAACAATAACATATCTAGTCAATCAAGGGACATAGATGTGATGGAACTCTGTCTCCCCCTTAATCCTTTTGTGATGCCACTGAAACTGTTGATGCGCCGATAGGTCAGGGTTCCAAATTTAGAGTTAAGTTAATGTTCTGGAGATGTGAGAAGTAGTTCAGTGGCATTGTAGGACCAAGTCCTTAATAGAACATTGGTTATTAGTTTATTTCCTTTTGCCACAGTTACCATACCAAAAGAATAAAATAACACAAAGTGGGTGTCTGGTTCTAAAGGTGTCAAAGCTTAATGCTTTTTTTGGGACTGGCAAACAATCTCTTCTGTCGTTAAGGTATGAGGACATGTAGCAGAAACTGCACAGTACCAAAAACTGACATTGAATGTGGTCAGATTCAGATCAGAACAGAGAGCTCCTGATTTAAATAGAAAAAATACACTTTTAGTGAGGAAGATTTAAAATGCCTAAAATAAAAAGTACAGAAATAAATAATACAATACACATTGCATTGTCACATACATTTCTTGTTTAAGTATGAATTTAACTGTGTTGATGGAAAAACAGTTCTTTCAAGCTACTTTACATCACATGCATTTTCTATAGTCTGTGCTACTGACTTTTTGGTAAGTGGACTAATATACTGTGGATATTGTTTTGGTTGCAACTGGCAACCAAGTATCATCATAGGCTTCTTTCCGTTTGTTGTTGATGGGGATGTATTTGACTTTGCTGAGTGCAGATTATTTTTTCTATTCTGTCACACCTTCTCTGGTGCAAATTTTAAGCCACCATGATCAGATGACAATAAGGAAGCAAGTGTTCTTGGCATAATATGCCAAGATACACTTGGTGGAACATTATTGCCATGACACTGCGTCCTTTTGTGTTGACAGTAAAAATAATAATGAGTTTTTTGCTGTAAGTGGGCCACTGAAACATCATAATCCGGACTGTGTAATCTCATCAGATATCATACTGTGTGAGTCATTCACCTTGCTGGTAAACAGAAACATACAGGACATGTTCACAGATATTGCATTGCTTTGTCAGGCTGATCTGACCTGATCTGAGTTCTCATGATAGAATTTTCAATTTTTTCCTCTGTGTGATTGGTTTTGTTTTAATGTACTAAAGGTTAGCAAAGTTGACAGTTTACACATAAGAATCTTCATATCATTGTATCAGTAATTTCCCAGTGGTGGAAATTTGATTGAAATTTTTGGAAGTGCTACCATCTGTGTATGTTGAATTATACACAGGATATAGACACATTTTAGAGCTTTGCATGTTCAGCAAACTCATACCAATGAAATTGGAACTACTACTACTACTACTTCGCTGGAACTGCACTTTCTGAATTTTATATTTCCCCATAATTAATACCAAAGTATGTTGTTTCCAGTGAAGTTAATGGAAATTACAGAGCCATGAAATAAAGTGGCACATGAAAAGGTCTTCCCCTTACTGTGCCACAAAGATCAAATCATGTTATCTAAAATATTATTGCATGCTGTAGATTTAAGATTTTCCTTCATCTGACCTAAGAGTCTCAAACAATGAAAACCAGCCCCAGATTTCAAGTATGTAGACAAATACATCCTGATTGCCACAGAGTATAACATACTATTAGATTATTAACACTGAGAACATGTTGGCATTATTGTGATATTGCAGCTTTTCCAGATGGAGCTCACTCATTGCAACTACTTTATATACTGCTGGTGTGAAACATCTATGTAGAGATGTTGAAATACACATGTCTGGCCAAAGTCTTCTGCCAGAAAACTGCAGCAGTCCAGGAGCTCAGTCAACAATGTTTAGTAATGCCTTGCAGGAATAGATGTGTACATTGAACACACTATTTTCAGTATGAATAGACAGCCAGTTATCAGTTTGTGAAATTATGGTTATCTGAAGCAATATAACCACACAAAATATATATTTAGTAACAAAAAAAAAAAAAAAAAAAAAATGTACTGGATAATCAAGTAAATTACTACAATAATAGCAACTTCTGCTGAGAGGAGTTGGCTACACAGTATTATAAGAAGTACTCCAATGTCCACAAGGGGTCTCTCTTGACCACGACAAGGAATATATAGTGCAAACCACACTTGTAAAATTGATAGCTTCCATCAAATGCTCTATTCAAGGCCAGAAATAAAGTTTCAGTGTCACATTCTAAGCAACAAACGAAGATAATGTGCCCAGATTAAGCACTCCACAACAGCTACTTAAACGTCTTGTGGTGAGATTGTTTTGTCAGTCTGACTGACTCACTGACTCACTGACTGACTGCTTCTTTATTGATCCCAATTTGGGAAATTATTTTGTTGCAGTAGCAATTAAACATACAGGCAAACACAGAATGTATACACAATTATTTAGAAAAAAAGGAACAAAATGTTAACAGTAATAATAATAAAAAAATATAACTCTAACTAAATATATAGTTGTATAATACGTATTATACATTATAATACGTATTATATAATATTATAATAAAAATATAATACAAAATACAATATAACTAAGTATATAAGCAGTATTTACAGCAAAAAACAGTAAAAAATTTGTGCAGTTTCAGATGATGAAGAGTGCAATATTGCAGTAGTGCAGATAATATGTAAAAGTAATATGTAAAACACAGGAGTTTGTGAGGTTGCTGGATTAACTGTTCAAGTTACTGTTGTACAGTGTGATGGCTCATGGCAGGAATGATTTCCTGAAGTGGTCCTTGTGACAGCGGAGCTGGAGCAGTTTATTGGAGAAGGAGCTCCACTGTCTGTCCATGAGGTGGTGAAGAGGATGTTCAGAGTTATCCATGATGGATAACAGTCTGTCCAGTCTCCTCCTCTCCACCACCTCCTCAAAAGTGTCTAGTTTGCAGCTGATAACAGAGCCAGCCTCCTGATCAGTTTGTTCAGTCTGTTGGTGTCGCCGGCTCCAATGCTGCTCCCCCAGCACACTGCAGCAAAGAAGAGTGCACTGGCAACAACAGACTTGTAAAAGATCTCCAACATCTTGCTGCACTCGTTGAATGATCTGAGCCTCCTCAGGAAATAGAGTCTGCTCATCCCCTTCTTGTAAACAGCATTGATGTTAGTTTTCCAGTTCAGTCCGTTATTGAGGTGCACTCTGAGGTATTTGTAATCCTCAACCACTGCGACATTCTCCCCTAGAATGCACAGTGTTTGTGTGGTCATCCTGTTCCTTCTGAAATCACCATCTCCTTGGTCTTGGCCATGTTAAGCAGCAGGCGATTTCTACCAGACCATTCCACACAATCGTTCACCACTGCTCTGTATTCCTCCACTCGTCCATCCTTTATACACCCCACCACTGCTGAGTCGTCCAAAAACTTCTGTTGGTGAAGAGTTGTACTGAAAGTCTGAGGTGTACAAGGTGAAGAGAAAAGGAGACAGAACAGTCCCCTGTGGTGCTCCTGTACTACTTTCCACGGTCTCAGACAGAACAAACTGCGGTCTGTCTGTCAGGTAGTCAGTAATCCAGGAGATTGTGGGCGCGTCGATTCCCATCACTCGCAGCTTCTCACCCAGGAGCAGCAGCTGAATGGTATTAAATGCACTGGAGTGAGCATGCTGCAGCAGGTGTATGATGGCGTCTTCCACACCCAGATGAGGTTGGTAGGTGAACTGTAGAGGGTCCAGGATCAACCTCTCCAGCACCTTCATCATGAGTGATGTAAGAGCAACTGGTCGGTAGTTGTTAAGGCCAGATGGAGACTTCTTCAGAACAGGAACCATGCAGGATGTCTTCCACAGCACCAGGACTCTCTGCAGGCTCAGGCTTAGGTTAAAGAGGTCTCCCAGGATCACGGACAGCTGGCTAGCCCAAGTTCTCAGGATGCTAGAACTAATGCCATCAGGGCCAGCAGCCTTGCCTAGGTGTAGCATCTCCAGTTGTTTTCATACCTGGCCTGCAATCAAGCGGGGGATGGTGCTCGTGGGGGTGGTGCTGTGGGGGATGGTAGGGGATGTGGGAGTTGAGTCCAGTGAGTCTAAGGGAGGTGTCACCAGGGGAGGTTGAGGGTTGGAGAGAGAAAGCTTAGGCAGTGGGGGATTATGGAGTTTATGGCACTATCATAGTATCCATATAAAAGACAGTGAGGAAAAGTGGAGTCCAATGAACAAAAAGACAATCTGAAGCTCATTTTTTGCAAAAAGTTAAATTACTTATTAACATTTGTTATGGGTATACATAAACAAAAGTACACAAGAACAAAAGCCAAATGTCAGAGTTGCTGTACCATTATACATCTGAAGGATAAATTACCCTTTCCCTGCCAGCCTCCTTTGTCCTCCACAACTTCTTGAAAGTGCCCTGACTGACCACCACACTCAGTGTTTACACTGGTCATGCATTCCCTACTCCTGACACTTTACATCCTCTTCTATCACTGTCTTAATTGACAGATGAGCCTCTGGGGACTCAGCCATTTCATCTCTCTGCAGCCTTACTATTTCCTAAAGCTGAGTCTCTTGAACTGCCGACAGCTGGTGCTTTATGGCTTTTAGGCTTTACAACTTCAGCTGATGGCTCTTGAACCCTGGCCTTGGCTGCACCTTTGCCCTGCTGACTGGTTTGCATTTCTGTCCATAGCTCATTTACTTTTGGGACTTTGCTAGTTGTGTTCCTCCTTTGCTTCCTCATTCATCCTTTAGATCAGTTTTTCATCTGTCACTTACTGATCATCAATGTAAAGCCTGAGATGAAACTTAATATGGTCACTTAACAGCCCAGTACTATCTGACCTCAAGAATTTCTTCTGCATAAAATTCGAACTGTAATGTTTTCCTTATCTTGAAGCAAATAAGAGCCTATCCTTTAACTCAGCCACTCAAAAGAGGAAGTTTTGGGGAGACTCACAACCTTTTTGTGTTATATTCACTAGTCTGTGTTATGTATCTGAAACACTGTCCACTTTGAAATGTCCTTTTAAGATTGCTTTCTACTGTAGAAGGATCAAGTCATGTTTTATCTCCAGCATATCACTGGGCATGGGCTGATTGAGTTGACCACAGCTCCCATATTTCCAGCTCCTCAAAATGTGTTGCCAATGTCTGTGCACAGACATCTCATCTGGAAAAGGAGAGAATTCACGATCTTTGGTCAGATTGGGGAGTAGGGACAGAGGGACAGACACAAACACAGACACAAACACAAGGGAGACAGTGAGGCTGAGGTCTTTGAAGCTGTGGTCAAATCAATCAGCCCATGCCCAGTGGTATGCTTGAGTTGAAGACACACTTTTCACTTTTTCACTCAGCCACCTAACTTCATCCCACAGAGCTTGACTGTCTAAGTGGGGCTATGAATATGTTTCTGCTAAACCCATTCCCTCAGCTGTTTTGTGATGTGCTTACTGTCTGTTCATCAGGATCAGTGTTGTCAGTATTTTCTGTTATTTGCTTCACTGACCTCAACATTGTCATTAGATAACACATTGCAACATTCCCTTCTTCATCATTCATCACAGTTTCAAAAACCATAGTCTCTGAGACACAGTCTCCACCAACTCCTCCAGATCCATTGTGAGTGCCTCTGACCCTTCCTCTGAAAGTGGAGAGGACACTGAGTCTCCATCTCATACCGAGATGCTGCACTACATTCAGGCACCCACCAGCATGATGCCAGGGCCCACAAGATATGCCATGTCAAGAATCCACAATCTGGCATCCTCTTTTGAGCTTTTCTTCACTCCTGGCTGCAAATTCTGGCAGTACAAGCCAGCGAAGTATGGGCTGAAAATCTGGGTCACGACAGGTGTCACCACATCATATGCCTGGAGGTGCCAGGTATATACTGAAAAAGCTGCTGGTGAAGCTCCAGAAATGGGCCAGGGAAAGCGAGTCATCTTGGACATGACTGAGGGGCTCAAGGGTGTCACACTTACTAAGGAAGAAAGAGGCCCTGGTAGGGACCATCAGGGCAAAGAAGCCTGAGCTAAAGCAGACAGGAAAGGAGGAGGAGCTGTCTTCTCATCTCTGTTTGCATTCACAACCACCACCACAGCACAGTCATGTGTCATCAGGGTGAACAGCAGAGGGCTCAGGACACAGCCCTGAGGGGAGCCTGCGGGTGATGACACAGTAGGTTTTCTGTCCAATGTCGTGGAATGTGAAAGCCAAATGCACAAACCACAGAAGGCCAAAAACACTCAAATTCAGCTGTCCAATTGTTTCAGGAAAAAATAAAAAAATAAAAATGTCCAATAATGATCTGCAGGAGTCAGAAGTCCGAGGAGCAAAGTACTTTATTGTCGACAATAAAGGGGAACATGCACAGAAACGTGTAGCATGCAATCCTGATGAATTCCAACTTACAATAGTCTGTGCTCTGTCTTTTATACTGTTCACCACACAAAGAAGTAGCAGCTGCCAAGACACCTGCAAGGTCATGGAAAATCCCAGAAAGCCCTAAGAAGGATGCTATGATGTCATGATCTCTCCACTTCTGCTATGGTGTCATGCTCGACGCATCAGCTGTTACTTTGATATCACTCACAGCAAGTCAGCTGCTATCACAAGATCACATCCTAACAGATCATTTCTACAACATCATGCTCAACAAATCAACTACTTTCAGCTACCATTAGTTATAATATTTTCTCCAGTTATCACATATCATCACATATCTCTTTGGAAAAAATTACACTACACCATTAACTGAATTAACTGTCCTCAGAGACCTCCACACATCAGCTGTGTCAAGACAGAGTGCCTCTTCATCCTGCTGGGTAACAGCTTTCTCCGCAGGAGTGCTATTTAGTGCATCAAACCTCCCAAAGAAGTCATTGAGATTGTTGAGGAAGTCTGCGTCATCATCACACACACTATGATGTAGTTTGTGATAGCCCATATGCCTTGCCACATATTCCTGGTATTGGTGGTGTCATGGAAAAAATCCTGGATTTTTTGGCTGTGGGCATGCTTTGCTAGTCTGATGGCATAGTTCAAGTTGGCTCTCGCCGTTCTCTGTGCCTATTCGTCACCAGACTTGAAGGCTGAGTTCCGTGTCTGTAGCATTTTGTGTACATCATCAGGGTTTTTGGTTGGCCCAGGTGATGATGCCGACATCATCCATGTATTTGTTGATGTTGATTGTTGATTAGCTATGTTTAGTTTACAGTTTACAAGAAATTAAGCTTACTGTAGAGGCACATAAGTGATAACATTTATGTTTTCTGTTATGTACCTTAACTGCAATTGATTTTTAATCATTATGGTTGGTTTTGAAAGAAATCAGGAATATGAAACTGATGTGAACTGCCTATACTGTACAACACAAATTTGTGAATTAGAGCATTAAGTTGGTTTGATCAACTTTACCCTATGATAAAGAATGCTCATAGAGTTAGTAAAAAGGTAATTGTACCTTGACCTCATTCATAGGTCAGGTGGGGTTTTCTTTAGTTCAAGTCCTCTTAAGGACAAGTCAAGACTTCAGAGGAGATCTCAGAGGTCGCAGAGGGAGAAGAGAGAGAAGAGAGCATGTGAAATGCACGGCAAGGGCAATAATGATAGTAACAGCTATAATAACAATAGAAATATAATTTATAATAAAATAGTATAGGTATATATTAATATATGATGACTGTATACGTATATTTACGTATATAATAGAAATATTACTACATCTATACAGTGCATGTGTTCAAAAAAGAAGATAATTAAACAGAGGAGGTTAGCTCCATGGTATACCCCTCAAACCCGCAAATTAAAGCAAACTTCATGGAAAAAAGAAAGGAAATGGCGTTCTACCAATTTGGAAGAATTTCAGTTCGCCTGGCAAGATAGTCTTAAAATATACAGGAAAGCCCTCCGCAGTGCCAGGGCAGCCTATTATAAAACCTCTACTTAAAAAGCCTACTCTTGATCCAGGGGTTTTAGCCAGCTATAGACCGATATCCAACCTTCCCTTTCTCTCAAAAACTCTTGAGAAAGCAGTTGCTAATCAGCTGTGTGACTTTCTACACAAAAATAGTTTATTTGAGGATTTCCAGTCAGGATTTAGAGTGCATCATAGCACAGAGACAGCAGTGGTTAAAGTTATAAATGACCTTCTAATTGCATCTGATAAAGGATTTGTCTCTGTACTAGTCTTATTAGAACTTAATGCTGCATTTGACACCATTTACCATGTTATTGTTACGACTACCATCGTGTTTTGGGGGGGATTGTCCTCTTGCTCCCTGCTCTCTGTGTGCTCTTTGTTTCCCAAGCAAACTAGCCTGTGCCATTGCCCGGCGGTGATTGGAGGGTCGTACCTTTTCCTCGTTGGTCGCGCCAAAGATTCCACCTGTTATATAAAGAGCCAAGATGGCGGTCGCTCATGGGCAGCAGGCAGTCGACCTCACCATCTCCCAACCAGCCGCATGTTTCTTTGTTCTTGATTTGAGTAACTTTTGTTGAGAAGTAGGGTGGGACTGCCAGTTCGGTTAATTCTATTTTCTCCTGTTTATTTAGTTAGGAAGGGAAGATTTCTGTCATTTGTTTTTTTCTATAAGTTATTAGGTTAGTTTTTTACTTTCTAGTTAGGATTGTTTTGTTTGTTATGTTGGCATTAGTCCCTCCTGAATTTTGACTCAGCTCATCATTTAACATTCTTTAATTCTGGTAAATAAAACTTCCAATTTCTTTATCCATTTAACCGTTGGTCCTTGTGGATCCTTGGGAGGTGGGGAAGATGAGGGCCCTTCATGTTGTGTCTCAGGCACCCCTAGACTGGGCATAACAGTATCCTATTGCAGAGACTTGAACACTTCATTGGGATTAAGGGAACTGCGCTAAGCTGGTTTAAATCCTACTTGTCAGATCGCTCTCAGTTTGTACACGTTAATGATGACTTCTGTGCTCACTAAAGTCAGCTATGGAGTTCCGCAGGGTTCTGTGCTTGGACCAATTCTTTTCACCTTATATATGCTTCCTTTAGGTAAGATTATCAGGAAGCACTCAATAAATTTTCCTTGCTACGCAGATGATACCCAGCTATATTTATCAATGAAGCCAGAAGAAACCAGTCAGTTAACTAGACTACAAGCGTGTCTTCAGGACATAAAGACCTGGATGAACTGCAATTTTCTGATGCTAAACTCAGACAAAACTGAAGTTATAGTAGTAGGCCCTAAACACCTTAGAAACTCACTTTGATGACATAGCAGTTATGGATGGCATTGCGCTGGCCTCAAGCACCACTGTAAAGAATCTGGGAGTTGTCTTTGATCAGGACATGTCCTTTCACTCCCATGTAAAACAAATTTCAAGGACTGCAAAAATCAGGCATATTTTGTCTCAAAATGATGCAGAAAAACTAGTCCATGTGTGGCAACGTAGTGGGGGGTGTTTGTGTTATATTATCAAAGAGTTAACAAAACGACACCAATTGTAAGCCAGACAACGCCACCTAGGGACCATCACCCAAGGAGTTTTACCCAATGCTAAGCAATAAGGCAGACACAGGTTCAAACACTACAGGCAGAGACGTAGTTCCAAAGTAAATCAAGATTTATTTATTAATTGTATTAAAATTATCAAAAAGGGGGGAGGGGAGTGAGTGGAAGCTAGCAAGGGGGAGGCAAACTACCATAGGATGTGTCCCATGAGTGCACTTACCCACCACTCGTGAACTCACAGCAACCACACGGCAAACAGGTACAGAAAATTGTGTCCCAGTGCCCTTATCACTACAACAAAACAAAGGTGCAGGGAACCACCCGGAGTGCCTAGCCTCCACCGCTAGCCAGCAACCACTACATTGTAAAGAAAGAAAATGTTAAACAAAGAAAACAGGTAAAACTGTATTAAACCAGTTGGTTCAGCTAAAAGAGTATTGTTTTTAATAAAAGGTTCAATAAAATGCAGGGATTAAAAGTTGACTAACTCAAAGTAACCTAGAAATAAACAAAACAATAGACAAAACTAAACTAAGACAAAACAAAGCTAAGACAAAACAGAGACAACTAAATACAAAACTAAACCAAAACAAAACAAAACAAAACAAAACAGAGTCAACTAAAGACAAAACTAAACCAAAGACAAAACAAAACAAAACAAAACAAAACAAAACAGCAGCCGATTGTGTCTTGGCAGGTACAACAATTGCCCTGATGTCCTTCAACCAGTTCTGCACAATTCACCACTACAAAAAGGGCAAATACAATGTTAATACATTTTTGTGGTATGGGGAAGTGAAACAGGGTTGTTTGGGAAAGTTAACAAACCTCAAATCAATGTTCATGGACACCAAGACGACCAAGCCATCAATGCAGGACAAGCAGGGAACCAATTGACAGACACAATGTAGCTCTGTTAAAATAAAGGCCACTACAAGTTAAAAACAGGCTAAAACGACTAAAATGACCTCCAAGCCACATTACCTACCTCAGAGACATGACCATGTGGCAGCCACCAGGCACAGACCAAGGAAGAAAGGCAGCCTTCATGCCACAGGTGTGTTAAATAGCCTTGCCCAATTAGGGGGGTTAGGAAAGGGGAGGAGTTGACCTACTTTTGGAGAGGCTGCAGTCTGCAGCCTCTGACCTGAGATTCTCTCTGCTACACATGCATTCGTAACTTCCAGGCTGGATTATTGCAATTCCTTACTATCAGGCTGCCCAAATTCGTTGCTGAATATTCTCCAGTTGCTCCAGAACGCTGCAGCACGTGTTCTGACAAAAACGAGGAAGAGAGATCATATTTCTCCAATATAAGCAACTCTGCACTGGCTCCCTGTAAAGTTTAGAATAGAATTTAAAATTCTCCTCCTTACTTACAAAGCCATAAATGGCCAGGCACCTTCTTATCTTAAAGAGCTCATAGTACCTTATTACCCCACTCGAACACTGCGTTCCCAGAATGCAGGCTTACTTATGGTTCCTAAAGTCTCCAAAAGCAGAACAGGAGCCAGGGCATTTACCTATCAAGCTCCTCTCTTGTGGAACCATCTTCCAGTCTTTGTCCGGGAGGCAGACACTGTCTCTACATTTAAGAGTAGGCTTAAAACTTAAAACTTAAAACTTTTATCTCTGTAGATAAAAGAGCTCGGCCTGTACCAGCTCTATATGGAAAGTGTCCTGAGACAACTTTTGTTGTGATTTGGCGCTATACAAATAAAATTGAATTGAATTGATAGTATATGCATATATTAATATATGATATTATATGTATGTAATAACAACAATATTAATCTAATAATCATAGCAATATGACTAATAAAGTAACAGCAGCAGTCACACAGGGCCAAGGCAACCATGATCCACAATCCAGGCACAGCCACTGTCGTGGAATGTAAAGGCCGATTGAACAAACCACAGCAGGCAAAAATAAGAAAAACCACTCAAATTTAGCCGTCCAATTATTTCAGGAAAAAATCTTCTTAAAAATGTCCAATAATGATCTGCAGAAGTCAGAAGTCTGAAAAGCAAATTACTTTATTATCGATAATAAAGGGGAACACAGACAGAAACGCACAACATGCAATCCCGGTCAGCTCCGTTTTACAATGGGCTGCCCCTGTCTTTTATACGGTTCATCCCCCCAAAGAAGGGGCAGCTGCTAAGACACCTGCAAGGTCAAAAGGCAGCTGCAGAGACACCTGCAAGACCAAAAAACAGCTGCAAAGACACCTGCATAGCCCCTAATAAGGATTCTTTACGAAATTAGTTAATTTTATAATTTCTTCCCTTTTGCTATAATGTTACACTTGGCATATCAGCTGTTACTACAATATTACCCTTAATAAGTCAGCTGCTATCACAGATCACATCCTAACAATTCATTTCTGCAATATCAGGTTGATTCAATCAATTGTTATCAGCTACCATTGGCTATAACATTTTCCCCAGTTATCACATATCTTCATATGTCTTATTTGAGAAATTATACCACAGTTTACAAACTTCATTATAGGCAAAGAACACATCTTACAAAGTATTAAGGCATATCACACACTACTATTGCCTTTAAGTGCACTTTTGAGATTATATTAAATCATGGTGAGATTAAATATTAAACCATAGAGTGATTATTATAACATTCAATCTATCAGTAGTTATAGCAAAATATTAAGACACGGATTGTAAAAGAATACTTATTAAAAGACTTTGTTCAAACCATAAGAGAGGCACAAAGCCACACACAGAAGCTGCTGTAGAGACACCCACAAGGCCAGAGGGCCTAATAAGCTGCTGTAGAGGCACATACAAGGCCATAGGAAACTGATAAGGGTGTTCTGTGATTTCATGATCTTTCTGCTTCTCCTTCACTTCTCTGTAGTGTTATGTTTAAAGCAACAGCAGCACTCTAAGCACATGAACTATTATCACAATGTCACATTATATCATCTTCACTCACAATATCATGCTCAACAAATCAGCTACTATCATCTACCATTAATTACAGTGTTTTCACTCAATTCTCTTTAAATCATCACATATCTGATGGAAAAAAATTATACTACACCACGATCCATGGAAACCTGCAACATGAGAGGGCACAAAGACTCCAGGGAAGAAGTTAGTAACATGCATTAATGGGATGTGAATGCATACAGATGAGGAGGGAGAGGATTTCAGTGAATCATGGTCCCCCAGCAGTCTAAGCCTATGGCAGCATAACTAGGTGCTGGTCCAAGGCAAGCCTGAATCAGCCCCAACAGTAAGATTTATCAAAAAAGAATGTATTAAGCCTACTATGTAGAGAGGGTGTCTGCCCTTTAGACTGAGACTGGAAAATGGTTCCACAGGAGAGGAGCTTAGTAGCTAAAGGCTCTGGCTCCCATTGTACTTTTGGAGATTGTAGGAACCATAAGTAAGACTGGAGTCTGGGAGTGCAGTGTTCTAGTGGGGTAATAGCATACTTTGAGAGCCTGACCATTTAGGGCTTTGTAGGTAAGAAGAAGGCTTTTAATTCTAGATTTTACGGGGAATCAGTCCAGGGTTTTAATTTTGGGAGAATATGAATTCTTTTCCCAAGTTTCTTTCTGAAGATGTGCCTCATTTATTTTTTTCATTTGCTATTTTTCCTATTTCTGTGGAAAGTTATGAGTATTATGAGTATAAGGACCATTAAATGTGTTTTAGGCAATATAGTACAAATTATAGTGTGATTTGCATACTGCAGTATTTCCGATTTTTGAATGGGTATTCCATGCTTTTCATGCAGCTATTGGTTTCACAGAAATGCCTGTTTATGTTTAAGTTATGTCATCATATCATAGTATTGCAATTAAGCGCAGACTAATTTCAGAAATCTACTCTGCATTATTACACAACAGTTATAGAACTGAAAAGACTAACAGCTGATACATTCTCCACTGTGATTCATTATGTACCTCAAACAACAGACAAGTCATTGCAATCTGTTTTCATATGCCATTAAAATGAATATAAACTATTGTCTGTAATCCAGTTGAAAGTAAGAAAGACATGTAAATAGATAAAAAAAAAAAAAAAGAAAAGCTATTGTATGAGCTAAAACATGCCAACAAGTACATGCAATGCTATCATAAGTAAAAAGACCACTTACTGTATGTTACAATAAAATCAAACGTTGGCATCATAAAACAAAATGTGGGGAAGTAACAACAGTAAATGTCATTTGTTACACTCAGCCTTGCACAGTACTTTAAACCTACAGTATGTGTGTGGGAATGTTTCCATTGTGAAGATAAAGATACACTCAGTGGGCCTTGCAGCAGGCCGCAGATGCTGTCTGTCCACATGACTGAAGAACTATAATACAGAGCTTCTAAAACACTTTGAACTGGAGGGGGCAGTATGTTTCTCTCTGGTGGTTTGAATGGGTGCTAAAAATGTCTGTGTGACTGAAAGGCACAACTGTGAAGCTGATATATTTAGCACATTCATTTATTTTAATACCACTCTATCTTTTGCTGCTTTGCATTGTTTTGTTTGTTTGTTTTTTTTGAAAAGATATCAGAAGATCATTTGCATGAGCCACAGAGAGAGATTTTGGTCTCAGGCTCCCTTGAACTTTAGATGTTTTTGTTATCTGCTAATTGTTCAAATATCAGTATCCTTAATCCTGTTAAAATCCCAACTCCATCTGAATCTGAATTCAATTTCACTGGCCAAATATGTTGACACATACTATGACTTTGACACTGTGTCAGTGGCTTGCAATTTATATGTATACAGGCCTGAGGACAAATATACAGGAAGACACAAATCTAGACATATAACTAAATAAAGATATCAAAGATATGGGGCATTATGTGACATTCTCATACCTTCAGGGTCTACACACTGCTTTGGTCCACATCAGATTCCTGGGAGAGTTTGTAGAGTAAACCCTTTACCAGCCCAGTAAAAATTTGCATGAAATGCCTATCCAAGGCATACAAAAAGTACATTGATTGCTGTTCTTGAACCATTTGGAGCACATGCAAGGTTTTGGTCTCTTTTGAAAAGTAACACCCTGAACTTTTATCCCCAGCAGTCTGAATGATTGTATGTGTGACTGGCATTTAGTAAGTGCAATAGAAGTGTTTATGTTCCACCTGAATTTTGTTTTTGCAAATAGATCCAGCAGATGGGACCATGAAGCCTTACCTTAGTCAAAGTTCAATAAAAACTGATAACAACACCACAGAAACTGAATATTTTCATGTTTTCTCTGATAGTATATCAAGGTGTCCTCCTTAAAAAAAAAAAAAAAAAAAAAAAAAAAAAGGTAATTTGCGATATATTTATTGAGATAAATATACATTTCCTTAAGTTGTAATGGGAAAAACTAAAGACAAGTGGAAGACAAGCACATCACCTGCTAATTTGAAAGGAGAACACATCTTTCTGTGAATTATCCTGTTTTGGACTAAATATTTTTACTGCATCTGGACCTTTGTTGATGTTACCAGACCAGGGCAAGCTAACAGCTCAATCTGATTTGAATTTCTTAATGAATAATAATAATGATAAAACAATCAATATACAACAACAATCAATCAATATGGTCCTCTGGCCAGTGTAACCTTTCTCTTCCTGCTGGGGAATGGAAACCCATCCTAGATGTAGTAGAGTAGTAGAGTAGAGTGAAGAGGAACATGAATACGCTGATATCCTGTCATATTTCTTAATTCCTTAATTCCTTTCTTAATTAAAATAACATCCTGCATGAATTTCAGTCAGGCTTTGGAACATACCATACCACTGAAATTGCTCTTACTAAAATAAAATAAAAATTTAGATGAAAGTAAGGTCTCAATTCTTGTTCCTTTAGACCAAAGTTCAGCATTTGATATGACTGACCATGATATCTTAATCAATTATCTTAAAAAGTTGGTTGGTCTGTCTGACTTTGTGTTAAACTGGTTCAAAACATAAATCAAGGGGGGAAAAGGGTTTATGTCACTCTTGGAGATCATGTGTCTGAGAAACATGACATCTATTTGGGGATTGCACAAGGCAGCTATTATTCTCATCTTATATGTTGACACTTGTTGACAAAGAGCACAATGTATGTTTCCACAGTTATTTGGATGACATGAAACTATACATCTCTGATGAGCCAAATGGTGCTGCAAATATTAGACTCCATTGCTGCCTTTTAGCAATAATTAAATGGATGAGCAATAATTTCTTAAAGTTAAACAAGGGCATAAATAAAACAAAAAGAGAAATGATTTTTAACAATCTGCGATAATTAAATCCCTGAGTTTGCAAATCTTGTTGTAATCCTAGATTCTTATCTAAAATTCAAGTCCCACATCAATAAGGTGATGAACACTTAATTTTTACAGCCATCTGCTGCTGGTTTATTGAAGGTTCCCAGCAACAACTGAAAGAAAATCAGAGATGCAGCCTCTGTCAATTATGCCGCAAAGCTATGGAACACAATACCTATAGATATCAGACAGGTGTTTTAAAATAAAGCTGAAAACATATCTCTTCAATTTAGCCTTAACTTCCCCGATATAGGCCTGATACTCTTGCTTGCAATTTGCCTCACACTTAAAATGTTGTATTTTTCTTGATTTTATGAATTCTATGAACTCTACTCTCAACTTTATTTCATTATTATTACTCAGTGGGTCTTATTTTCCATCTTACGTTATGCATGTTCTGTATTCATCCTTATTTTCATTTTATTTTCAATTACTAACAAGTGGGTTAACATGAAACAGGTTTTAAGTATTGAGTTCTCCTCCTCATTTCCTTGTGCACACCTTCTGAGCTGTGCAAGTCCTGACAGACCATTTGGCAGTAATTTGTTCCAAATGGTGGAAGGATTATGAAAATATTAACATGTAAAACACTAAATGACTGAAAGAACAGTTAAATGTATGACAAATCCTAGTAATGTGCTGTTATGATTGTTATGATTCCTATTCACCTGTTTTGTTTTGGTGTATCCTGGATGTTGTGCGCCATCCTGGGCACAAGGTGGTGTGTGTGTCTTCTGTTTTGTGTCTGTCCTTGTTACAAGTTACAGGTCGGGAGGCGTGATTGGTGCTACTACTTAAGGGGGAGGTCGGCAGACCGTCTCCCTCTCCTACTTCTCCGTCCGCTACCAAAAGTGCCAGAGTGTGTTGCTGTCGCTGTGGATGGCGGCTGAGACTGGGTGTTCATTAACTGTTATTGTTTATTATTGTAAATAATATTAGTGTTATGATAGCGAGGTGAGTCATCTAGTAGCTGTGTGTGTGGGGGGGGGGGGGGGGCATTTATGTTCACTTTTTTTTTCTCCTGTTTTTTTGGTTAGGGAGGATTAGAGTTTTGTAATTTATTTTATTTTATTTTGGACAGGTAAGATTCAAGAAAATGGAAACCTTTTGTTTGTTATTTTGGCCATGCCCTCCCCAATGCCATTGCTACTTGGTTAAATAAATAAAACCTTGCTAGACTTCAGTGAAGTTGTGAACGGCCTTTCTTGGGAGCTGGGAGGAAGAGGGGAGCCCTTTTGTGTTGTGTCCTGGTTCCCCTAGTCTGGGGCATAACAGTGCACAAAGCCCATACTGTGTGTACAGAGAGTATCTTAGTAAGCAGCGAGTGATGGATAGAGAAAAAAGTAATTACACAGCAGATATGGGCATGATGGAGAGAGAGAAAGAGGGAGGGAGAGATTGATGTGTCATGCCGAGTCAGTGCTGCTGCAGTAGCAATTAGATAATAGGTTTGGATCAGCAGCACACACAGCCTGCTCAACACTATTAGAAATTAGCCTGAGAAAGCTACTTTACTGCCTGCTGGATGTAAACCTGTTCATGACCACTTGAACTAAAAGGATCCCATCTGTACACCTGTCTCACGCTGTAGACTTTAAAAAAGATGCATCTACAATTAGCCAGAGAAACACATTTCACTGGCATACTGAAAAAAAGAGGTAGTTCTTAAATACACTGAGTGACACTGGGACACACCGTTAGTAATATAATTTCAGGTCTTTGGTTGTTTCATGTCCGAAACCAGAAGCTGTTTGAAAAAAAAAAACAATTTTCAAGCACTCCTGCCTTGCAGGTTGCAAAACGTTTTCAAGCCATTTTTCACAAATGATCGCATGTGTTGCTATACTGATGTTTGTTTTGGTTAGTGAAATGTGCCAAAATTGAGAACATGAGACCAAGCTGATGCAAAGACTCTTGGATCAGCAGTAGCTTTCAACCATTGCCTCTGACACTGCTCTATTAGCTTTACATTCACATTAGCTTCAATATGATCCTCCTTCTCTTCTCAGTATTTCTTTGAACTGCAGAAATCAACCGGTCAGAGTCAAAGTCATTTTTATTGTCCCTCAGCAGGGAAATTCATTTTGCAGTGTAGGACGACAGACACGAACAATAAAAAACAGCAATAACAATCGTACCGACAGACAGTCATTTAAATAAAAACAATTACAATCATGTCAATAGTAACCATCAATAAAATGAGTAAGATAAAGAAGTGCTTCCAGCAGTACAGGCAGATTATTTTGTCATTTTCAGCTAAAAACCTAGTGCAGATTGATTCTGTTAATTGCAGTGGGGATAAAAGAAAATTTATGTTACGTTTGGCCCTTGGAAGCCTATAACGTCGTCCAGAGGGGAGAAGAACAAATTCCTATGGCAGAGGGTGATCAGGGCTGGTCATGATTTCCTGTGCCTTTTTCAGGACTCGACCCTCATAGATGTCAGCCAAAGAAGCTGCTGAGTGCCAATTTCTTTTACTGGCCACTTTGACAATGTCTTGCAACCGTTTCTTGTTCTGCACAGTTAAGTTACCGTACCAGGAGACAATACAAAAAGTTAAGATTGATTCGATAAAAGACTTCATTAGTGTTTTGTCCACAATAAAAGTTTTTACTTTGCGCAGATGGCAGATGTGTTGAGGTCATTGCTCAAGCCCTTGTCAATGACTGTGCCCAGATATTTGTAGCTCACTACTGCTTCCACTTGTGAACCCTTGATGGTAATGAGGGGATTAGAGAGAGAAGTTCTTCTCCTCTTAAGGTCGACAGACATATCTTTGGTTTTTACTAATGGTTGTCGGACAACTTTACAAAGTCCGTCAGAGCTGGTCCATGGTTGACCTCACCTTCCTGGACCAGACTGATTAAAACTGTTGATGAAGATGCCTGTCTTCGTGGTGGCTCCTGCAATCATTTGTGTAGAGAATGTACAATAGGGGTGACAGGATGCACCCCTGTGGTGAGTCTGTGGAAAACAGCTTTGTCTGGGAAAGGGCACCATTCGCCCTAACTGCCTGTAGCCGGCAGGTGGTTCTATGATAGGACAGCCTCACCCAAACAACCCAAGCAGGAATTCTTTTCAAAAACTGATTTGCAAGCACTTCTTATATGCAGTCACAAATGGTCCTGCATGGGTTGCTAATTTGGCATTTCATATGATTAGTAAAACATAAAAGATCACTCATTCTGATTTGCAGCCATCCAGAGTCTCTTTCAGCAGTCTCCCATGTGGTTCAGTTGGCTCTCCTCTTTGCTGGATCTGTGAGGCCCAGCAGTGTGAATTCTGTGCAGGGCAAGTGGGAAGCAAGGCCTCTACATTTCATCCTTGTTGGTAAGCATCTGATATTTGACTTTTTTGTCAGGGGCTCCTCAATCTGATATTCCCAGGGCACAGTAAGCTCAAACATGAACACTTAGTCCATGCACCCTTCTGTTGAACACTTAGATGCATACATACATACCATTCTGGGGATGCATGCCTCATTAATGCTGACCCACAGAACTCCTGCTGGATTAGTTGGCATCTGTCCATATCTCAGGCCTTAATGTAGCAAATGGTAGGGAGGCAGTGCAGTGAAATGTATGCATCAGCTGAGATTCAACAGAATTCAACTACTGTTTTGTAGGGTGGTCGCAGTTTATATGACTGATTTGGATTGAAATTGCATATTCCCAGCAAAGGAAAAGCTGGTACAGCTAATAGCTAATAGCTGATGTAAAATATTTACATATCAGCTTAATGTACAGCAACCCCACTGTTGACTGTAGTGTGTATCCACATATAACTAATGATCTTGTGTAGGAAGGCACATATACACATCATATTTTTAGAGAGAGACTCTCTCTCTTCTCTTAGTTCCAGCTCATGTCTTTAAGACTGCATCTTTTGATGTATTGGGATTTGGCACACACTTTGGCTGTGTCTCTAATATCTGAAAGTTGTAAAGTGTGATTAGAATGATCTCCATCTTTGTTATAAAGAAACACAAAAATACAACAACTTGGCAACATATCAATATAATTATCAACTAACTAAGCATAGGGATGAATAAGGAACACAAACCATGTATACACATATACAACTTGAATGAATGAATGAATGAATGAATGAATGAATGAATCATCATTAAAACCACAAAAAACTCTTTCTTTTTTTTTTGTTAGAGTTAAATCTGCATCAACTCTCAAACAGACGAAAAGTTGGATAATTCCTACTCTTTCTTTGGTTATGAAGGCTAATGATAAGACAGACTTCCCAGAAAGCCAACCAGCAACCAGATGTGAACCACTGCAGGCTTAATGAAGCGGCCGGTTCAGTGCTTCCTCAGTAGAATGAATCCAGTCTCAGACTAGCTGAGGCCCAGTGTTAATTTTGACAAGAATTTTAAATGTAGTTTTAGTCTTAGTTACTTAATAAAAATATTAAATTTAGTTTAAGTCTTAGTTGCTTAGTGAAAATAATTTTAAATTTGGTTTAGTCTTAGTTGCTTACTGAAAATAATATGAAATTTAAATTTAGTCTTAGTTGCTTAACTGAAAATTGTAGATGGTTTAAGTCACGTTTTAGTCTTTTATTTTGTTTTCGTCAAGATTTAGTCCGTGGAATCTAGTTTTTGTTTAATTTTAGTCAAATGGTTTAGTCATAATTTTCTCACATGTAATGGATTTTGAGTCAGTAGGCTGAGAATGTGTTACTGACTTACCATACTTTTTTAAATCATATAAAAATGAATGCCTAAAGTGTGCATCTATTTATTTTCTGCATACATGGCACTGTGACTGGATGTACAGTAAAAGTGAAGCAGACCCTGTAGACATGGCACACTGTCCTCTTCATGTGCAGACAACCTGGAGAAATACTGTGAAATGATTTGTTCCAACTTATATTCCTACTCAGTGACTGGAGGAGTCATCTCTCCTGTTGCTTCTCATCTGACATGCTGGTGAAGATGAGGCACTCATCTTTAAGTGGTCAGCAGCAGCTAAAATTGTTTCTTTTGGCTTTAAGCTAGTTAGCTTAGACTACATGTGAATGTTAGCTTGCCTTGTTGTTATCTATCAGCATGCACCTGACATGCACCTGGCATGCACCAAGCAGGGGGAAAAAAACATCCAATGAGATGGGGCAGTGAGAGAATTTGACTTGCACTTGCAGAAGTGATTGGTTAAAAATGAAAACAACAACCAGGTTGTCCACCAAGTCGTCAGGGCATAATGAACAGATATTTCACTGTATTTTTGTTATCAATATTTTTTTCATTTACGTTTATTTACATCAATTTAGCCATGCAATAAAATGACATCAATGAATATTTATCGTCAGAATTTTTGTTTAAAAATTAACACTGCTGAGGCCACACAGCAGGCACACAATGTGTGTGTTGGGATTTGCAGTTTTCCTCCATTCTTCTACATAGTGTGCTCCCTTGTTTCCCTTTCCTTCTGTCTCTTGTCTGTCTCTCCCCGGTCTGTCTTGTGTGTATGTGTATCTGTGTGTCTGTCCTTGTTCTCTGTGCCCTGTGCTCCAGCCTATACCCTATCTGTCGGCCTCATTTCTAGATCTGAATACCTTCTCGGACCTGCTCACTCAGGCCTGCTCACCTGCTTCTTGTGATTGGACCTCTCAAACTGTAGCAGGACAGGAGCCAAAGCATTTAGCTATCAAACTCCTCTCCTGTGGAACCATCTTGCAGTTATTGTCAGGGAGGCAGACACTGTCTCTACATTTAAGAATAGCCTTAAACTTTCCTTTTTGATAAAGCTTATAGTTAGGGTTGGCTCAGGCTTGCCTTGGACCAGCCCTTAGTTATGCTGCTATAGCATTAGACTGTTGGGGGACTTTCAAAGATACACCAAGCTCCTCTGTCCTTCTCTCCTTCTCCATCTGCACGCTTTCATGTCCTACCACGGCGTGTTACTAACTTAGCTTCTTCCCCGAAGTCTCTGTGCTTTGTCGTCTCACAAGTTCCCATGGATAGCGGCTGAATCTGGATTGTGGATTACAGCTACGTCTCCTGCCATGGCCCTGCCTGACATTCACTGCAACTTCTATTACTATTATTACGTCCACTGTCATTGTTACTGTGATTGCATTTCTGTCTGTCTGTCTCACTCTCTCTCTCTTGCTCTCTCTCTCTCACCCAACTGGTTGAGGCAGATTGCCGCCCACCCAGAGCATGGTCCTGCTTGAGGTTTCTGCCTGTTAAAAGGAAGTTTTTCCTCTCCACTGTTACCAAGTGCTTGCTCATGAGGGAATTGTTGGGTCTCTGTAGATAAAAGAGCTTGGTCTGTACCAGCTCTATATGGACAGTGTCCTGAGACAACTTTTGTTGTGATTTGGCGCTATACAAATAAAATTGAATTGAATTGAATTGAAAATTGGTCTGCTTATGTTTATTGGAAAAAATCATTAAACATTGATTTCTCATCAACTCTTTCCTCTTTGTCTGAGATTCAGCATTTGGGTCCGTATTCCCGTACAAAAACCAAACAGCGTGTTCAGGTCCTATTGCGTTCAGTGGCAAGCTGCAGAGCATAGACACTGGAGCTCTGAGCAAAAAGTCTCGAAAAGCCAGAAAGTTTAATTACACTGTCAACCACACAAAAGTTACAGACTAAAATAATAGATAATAATAGATTATTTATATGGCAAACCTCATGCAATGGCACTTACTAATGGTACTTGGCATATTTGCAGTCGTTCTTAGTGTAGCATTCCTGTCTGGAGCTTTCAGCTATCAGTTAAAGTGAAAAAGTAAACGGCCAAAAACAGGCCAATAGCTGGTAAGGCTGCAAGGAACAAGGAAAAATATAACAGCCCAAAAGGAGCAGAGAAAAAAGGCTTGGGGAGACAAAAAACAGAAGGGATGAAGGAAACTGAAGAGACACCAGCAAGCGCTTTAAGAGTAGGAGGTGTGTTTGGAAGAAAGTCATTCCTTGGTGCTCTTTTGAGAGACTGCATTGATAACTAATTACTTCCTTTGTGTGGAGAGAAGAACTGACCTCCAACTTTAAAGGGTGATATTTGAAGGCTACGCACTTGCAATTGGATATTCACTTGTTCTGTCATCAGTGTAACACATTGTGAAAACCAGTGGAAAGCACTTGCAATACTAATTAATCATTTAACACAGAATAACTTAAATACCTTCATTTTCAGAACTATGTAACAGTGGAGCACCTGTGTAATACATGATCCTAGCACTAAAACCAGTGTCCCATACATCTGGGTACACAATCCCCTCTTTAGGCCCCTCCAAAAGTTGGTTCTGTTCTTGTGCAGATATATTAGCAACTTTTCCAGGACACATGGACATGGGAAAAGACCTCGACTCATTACATCCTCTATAAAGTGTCTGTTAATTTCAGTCACACAACAACACAGACATGGCCAGATCATGTGGATGGATGAGAACAGCAGTGGGATACTTTGGGAAACAGCCACATCAGAGTAGACTCCTGTTTTCAATTCAATTGACATGTTTCAAAGGATAAGTTAAACTGATTATCTTTTGTGTGTGTGTGTGTGTGTGTGTGTGTGTGTGTGTGTGTGTGTGTGTGTGTGTGTGTGTGTGTGCGTGTGCTCCTGCACCTACAAAGATAGACTGTTTGATTAAAACATCATAATGTTTCCAAAAGAATTTAGCTTCTTCTTATATTGCAGTGTTCATTCTCCTACATTCCCATTGCAGGTGAGGAAACATTGGGATACAGGTGAAGGCAAAACAAATAAACAATTCACCTTTATGTTTGCAGAGCTGATGCATGCCAAGCTTAGGATAATGAAAAAAAAACTTCAAAATCAGCAAACAGGAAGTTAATCTCTCTTATCCTATTGAGAGTTAACTTTCAGCATGTGTCAGGGTTTTCCTACGTTCTTGTCTAACAGTGAAGGAAGGAAAAGCCTTGTTCTCACTCTTTCTCATGAAAAATGGAAAACAGTGCAGCCAGTTTTATTTGTTAAAGTGTACCGCTCTCCTGGTCCTTACTCCAAATTTATAGCTGAGTTCTCTGAGTTTCTATCAGGTTTAGTCCTTAAAGCAGATAAAGTAATTATTGTAGGTGACTTTAATGTACATGTCGACGTTGATAATGACAGCCTTAGCACTGCGTTTATCTCAGTATTAGACTCAGTTGGCTTCTGTCAGAATGTACATGAACCAAGTCACTGTTTTAACCACACCCTTGACCTTGTTCTGACATAAGGCATTGAAATTGAAGACTTAATAGTCTCCTCACAGAATCCTCTTTTATCGGACCATCATTTAATAACTTTTGAATTCATATTACCAGACTACCAGCCAGTAGGCAAAAATTCTCATACCCAACTCCTGTCTGATAGTGCTGTAGCTAAATTTAAGGATATGATCCCATCAGCATTTAATTCAAAGCCATGTCTCAATACAACAGAGGATTCCTATGCTAACCTTTGTCCGTCCCAAACTAACTACCTGGTTGATGGTGCTACAGATTCATTGCATATGACACTTGACTATGTTGCTTCCCTAAAAAAGAAGATAATAAAACAGAGGAGGTTAGCTCCATGGTATACCCCTCAAACCCGCAAATTAAAGCAAACTTCACAAAAAAAAGAAAGGAAATGGCGTTCTACCAATTTGGAAGAATTTCAGTTCGCCTGGCAAGACAGTCTTAAAATATACAGGAAAGCCCTCAACAGTACCAGGGCAGCCAATTACTCTGCACTAATAGAAGAAAATAAGAACAATCCCAGGTTTCTCTTCAGCACTGTAGCCAGGCTGACAGAGAGCCATAATTCTGTTGAACCATGTATTCCTTTAGCTCTGAACAGTAATGACTTCATGAGCTTCTTTAATGATAAAATTCTTACTATTAGAGACAGAATTCATCGGCTCCTGCCGTCAACAGATACTGCTTTGTCTTCAAACACAGAAACTGTAGAAACCGTTGTTCAACCTGTCGCAGTTTTAGACTGTTTTACACCTGTCAACCTTCACCAATTAATTTCAATAATTTCTTCATCAAAATCATCAACCTGTATTTTAGACCCCATTCCAACTAAGCTGCTTAAAGAAGTTTTACCTTTAATTGACTCTTCCATATTAGACATGATCAATCTGTCTTTATCAACAGGCTACGTACCACAGTCCTTTAAAGTAGCTGTGATAAAACCTCTACTTAAAAAGTCTACTCTTGATCCAGGGGTTTTAGACAACTATAGACAGATATCCAACCTTCCCTTTCTCTCAAAAACTCTTGAGAAAGCAGTTGCTAATCAGCTGTGCGACTTTCTACACAACAATAGTTTATTTGAGGATTTCCAGTCAGGATTTAGAGTGCATCATAGCACAGAGACAGCATTGGTTAAAGTTACAATTGAACTTCTTTTTTTGATTATTTTATTTTGAACTTTTTAACAATACAGACACATATAATAGACCTAAAACACACAGTGTTACTACACAAGATTACAAGAAAATCAGGGCATTCACATGTAGAACTCCCAAAATAATTCAAGATACCCATCAAACACAAATTAGTACAATAGGAGACTACCCATTCTACCAGGAGGATCAAGGATTAAACAAAAGAAAAAGGAGAGAAAGGAGAAAACAAACAAACAAACAAAAACATACACTCTAAAAACTTTTACTGTGCTCTACTCAATTTCTTTGGTGAAACATTTTTACACTTAAAAATATTGAGTAAATTAAAAAGTTGCGAAATCATTTAAATATACTTTATGATCTTGGTAAATCTAAGTAAAAATATTAAGTATATCTAACTAACTACATTGACGTGAAGCAATTGAGTAGATATAATAAAAATCCTGAGTCAATGCAATTGTGCCTCATAAGTCGAAAACCACAAAAAAAAATGAATACATAAAATTCCAAATGCAAAGTAGATGTAACTGAAAATTAGACTAATATTTAACCAAACATATGTGCCAATTTTACTAAATGTGATGATTAATTATCAAAATAATTAGGTTGTACTTACTTAATTTTAAAATTGTATTTTACCTTTTACTCCAGGAATGCTTTAATGGAATCAATTGCTGATAAAAAAAAATGTACACATAGTAACATTTTAAGAAAGCATTTATTAAACCAAAATTTAACCTGGTTTACAATGCCAATACTACAAAAACTAATTCTGCATATTAGTTAAATGCATCAAGAACAATGGGCACTTCAATCAAACATAGTCACTACAAACTATCAAGAAAAGCCAAAATTTTTTTCTTGCCAATGACAATGTGAGACCAACAGGCAGAACTGCTCTGCAGACTGAACTCTGAAAATGGCCGAAATGTACATTCATTCATTCATTCATCTTCTATACCCCGACTATCCCTTTCGGGGTTGAGGAGGGCTGTCAAAGGGCAAGAGGCAGGGTACACCCTGAGCCGGTCGCCAGTCGACTGCAGGGCAACATACATACAACCATTCACACTCACACTCACACCTAGGGACAATTTTAAGTCACCAATTAACCTAATGAGCATGTTTTTGGTATGTGGGAGGAAGCCAGAGTGCCCAGAGAAAACCCACGCATAAACTTCACACAGAAAGGCCCCGCCCAACCCAGGGATCAAACCGGCGACCTTCTTGATGTGAGGCACGCGTACTACCTGCTGTTCCACCATGCCGTCTGCTGAAATGTACAATTAACAGTAAAAAGCACTTAAGACGCCTAAAAGTTATAGGACCAATATGTAATTTCTACTGTACTAAATCATAAAATGACCTTAATATATCATCAGAGATTAAGCATGCTATGTTGAGATCCAGACTTCTCTGACATGCAATAACCAGTATGTCCTCCTTCTAAGTTTCCATTCTGGTCCATGATGTACCATTTTTATTTTGACCAGAGCGGGTAAGGAGCAGATATGCATTGTTAAGGCACTATGTGGCGCATTTCCACAGCCTGATGTGAAAGGTGTTGGAGTTATGTACGCGGGCAGTGAACTGGGTGAGATATAACTGATTCTACCTGAACAAAAAAGAAAACATATCCTATACAGTAGCTTATCAATTCAATGTGCAGGACTTGACATTTAGTAGTTTTATAGTTGCAGCCTTGCTCCTGAAGCTTCAGTGTTACTGACCTGCATGAGCTTCAGGTCTGGGGACAACGAGGCAAGCAGAGACAGCTCTCTCCACTGTCTGAATTTGGACTGCAGTACCCATTTTAAGTGCTACAAGTCAGAGATACATATTGGTCCTTTAAATAGCACATCATCAAACAATAATCGTCCAGAGTGAAATTTTGTCATTAACACATTTGTTAAATGCATAAGAACAATGGGAACATAGGTACACAGGTAATTTTTCAGTCTCTGAACTTTAGTCGCCAGATTTCCTGGATCAAGCCCCATCAGTACTTTTTGAAATACCTCAAAACTACATCTAAGCTTCTTGGGGTAGCTCAGATCCAAGGCATAGGTTAGTCCCAGTAGATAACAGCAAGCTCTGCTAAGAGTTGCGCCTCAGGAAGGGGAAGCAGCTTTCTGTCAACACTGTTTACAGCGGGGAAGGAATACTTCGAGGATCTCCTCAATCCCACTGTCATGTCTTCTGTAGAGGAAGCAGAGACTGGGGACTCGGAGGTTGGTTCATCCATCACCGGGACTGAAGTCACTGAGGTAGTTTGCAAGCCCCCCAGTGGCAAAGCACAAAATTCAAGATACAATATAGCAGCAGAGTTCACGACTTATACATTTAGGTCTGATCAAGCAGCATCAGAAAAGGTTTCCACACCTTCAAGAAATGAGTTTGTGAATTTCTTTTGCAAAAACGAATTTGTTCCATCTGAGCAATAGAAAGCATTTCATTACGCCACCTCTTAAAACATGGGGACAATGGAGACTTCCAGTTTAATAATTTTAATTTTTTAGCTACAACCATACCTGCTTTGAGAGCCTGCTTTTGATGAAGAGAAAGTGCCCTTGTCCTATCAGAGCAACCAAATATAGCTAAGTTACAGTCTGGCGGAATGTTTATTCCATATTGTTTGGAAAACCAATTGAATATATCACACCAGAAATTACTTTGAATTGGACAGTGCCAGAATAAATGTGCCAGTGATCCTTCGGCAGCATGACATCTATCACACATGGGAGAAACTGATTCAAATATGTTGCTAAGCTTAATTTTTGAAAAATGCAGTCTATGTAAGACTTTAAATTGAATTAATCTATATCTCGAATTGATAGATCAGCTCTGTACACTGGACAGGTCTTCCTCCCACAGATCATCTGACACTGGAACATCCAATTCTTTGGCCCAGGCCTCCCTGAGACGACTGGTATCTACAGGTATCGTAAAGGCAGTGGCAAAGCGAGAAATCAAATGTTTAGAGTTCGGGTGTGAGAGAAGTAAATCATAAAAAAATGTTACTCTTTGACTTAATAGTGAACTCTGGAATACACTGTCACACAAAATGTCTGTCTTGGAGGTAGCGATAAAAGTGTGCCTGAGGAAGGTGGTATTTAGTTTGGAGCTGAAGGAATGAAGCAAATTTATTATCAATGTATAGATCTCCAATGAGTCCTCTCTTCCTCAACCCCAAAAACACACTGTCCGTCATCGCTGGTTTGAACAAATGATTGTATGATTGTATGCTATAGGTGTGTGTATCTGACATCTGACATTCCAAAGAATTTTTTTATTTGATTCAAGATCTTCAGAGAGTTTCTGAGAATAAAATTATGACCAAGTAATTTGTCGGGAGGTTGTGCTCCCAAGAAAAGCAGTGCAGGAAGAGAGGTCCCCGAAACTGACATGAATTTGATTTTTAACCAGGACGGGGAGACAGCAGACCAGCTATCACCAGGGGAGCCCCACTGCCAAAGAGTAAGAGCCCTCGCATTTGCAGCCCAGTAATAATGCCTAAATACAGAGAGGCCAAGGGCCACCCCTGTTCACATTCTTCTGTAAATGGGCTTTAGCAATGCGAAGGGGTTTATTTGCCCAGATAAATGAGAGGATAACTGAATCCAGTTGTTTAAAGAAGAACAATGGTAAGTATATAGGAAGGTTTTGAAAAAGATATAAAATTCTTGGAAGTGCAACCATTTTTATGTCATTAATGCTGCCAATCATTGAAAGTGAAAGCAATTTCCAGGTCTTGATGTTAGCTTTTAGTTTATCCATAATGTCCAGGAAATTCAATTTCAATAGGAGTTTGGGATTTCTAAGAATCTTAAGCCCAAGATAAGTAAAATGAGTGGTAGCTAATTTAAATGGCAAAGATTTCAAGAAAACAGGATTCAGATTATTCAGGCATAAATTCACATTTACCCCAATTAATTGTGTATCCTGACAGGCTGCTAAACAATTTAATGTAGTTCAGGAGATCCAGAATTGAAACTACTGGGTCATCAGCATATAAATTCACCAGACTTTCAACATTACCAAATTTTATGCCATGGATATCTGGGTATTCCTATTGCAAGAGGTTCTAAAGCAATATTGGTAAGGAGGGGGGAAAGAGGATTGCCCTGCCTTACACCACGTTGCAGGCTAAAAGGTTGGGATTTGTCTGCGTTAGTGAGAACTGAAGATACTGGATTGGAATAGATTATTTTGACCCACTCCATAAAATTCACACCAAGCCCAAAACGCTTCAATGTCTTAAACATGTAGGACCATTCAATCTGATCAAATAACTTTTGGGCATCGAGAGACAAAACAGCAGCTTGTGTGTTCTTTTCATGAGCTCTATACAGAGTGTTTAAAAGCAGGCGTAAATTACTAAATTAAGATGGCTAAGATGACGCCGTGGACGGCTGCCTTGGTGTGTTGGTGTGTGTTGTTTTGTTTTTTGCAACTGTGGCGCGAGTAGGGTAGGGTGGTTGGTGTATCACCAGAGTGTCCGACAACGCCACCTGGGGAATTGCACCCCAGGAAATGCTAAGCTAGAATCTTAACCAGACAAGGTCACACAGGTTCAGATATACCACGGGGCCAGACGGTTTGCCATTTAAAAGGAAACAAACTTTATTAACCAACTTAAATGAAAAGAACAAAATAGCACACACCACACAATAAAACAGACACCTGGGCAAGAGGGGGGGGAGATAAAGTCAGGGCTGGCGCTTACCATGCGGCAGGAAACCAAAAAGGGAGAAGGGATCCAAAATGAACCACCTGTGACACTGCACACGCACACATACACCAAAGCAAAACAGGAGGGGACTGTGAGGAACGCACCACCACCAGGGGATAAACTGCCGCTGTCAGCAGCCAGCACCTGAAACAAAACAAGACAGAATTAATAAAACAGGCCCAGGGGCTTCACAACAGTGGTGTGGGTGCAACAGAATGAAAGAAATGACAAAGAATAAATTTAATGAGTGATTAAACAATCTAGAAAGACAGAAATAACTAAATCAATCTAACACAATAGAGGACACAAAAAAGAGAGTACTAAACTAATCAAATAATAACTAAAGAAAACAAAAGAAACAAATGAATAAAGGATTTAAAAGATATCCATCACGTGGCGTGGGTCATCAATTAGGCCCCATAACAGCCCGTGAACTCGGTCTCGGAGCAGGACAAGGCGACGGTCAGCGTCGGGCCCCAAAACAGTCTGCTCCGCCGGACAATGCAAAATAAACAAAAGGGAAAAGAACCGAAATAAAGAAAACCAAAGCCAAGCAAAGAAAACCAAAC
>JBBMOE010000074.1:230156-249002 GCA_037975065.1 Chaetodon trifasciatus
GGAGGTCAATGATCGACTTTGTAGTCGTATCATCTGACCTTCGGCGGTATGTCTTGGACACTCGGGTAAAGAGAGGGGCTGAGCTGTCAACTGATCACCACCTGGTAGTGAGTTGGATCCGCTAGCAGGGGAGGAAGCAGGACAGACTTGGCAGATCCAAATGTACCGTGAGGGTCTGTTGGGAACGTCTGGTGGAACCCGCTGTCAGGGAGGTCTTCAACTCCCACCTCCGGGAGAGCTCCAACCAGATTCCAAGGAAGGCTGGAGACACTGAGTCCAAATGGACCATGTTCTCCCCTTCCATTGTTGACGCAGCCGTGCGTAGCTGTGGCCGTAAAGTCACCAGTGCCTGTCGTGGCGGCAACCCCCGAACCCTGTGGTGGACACCAAAAGTAAGGGATGCTGTCAAGCTGAAGAAGGAGTCCTATCGGGCCTGGCTGGCCCATGGGACTCCTGAGGCAGCTGACGGGTACTGTCAGGCCAAGCGTGCAGCAGCTCGGACAGTTGTCGAAGCAAAAGCTCGGGTCTGGGAGGAGTTCGGGGAGGCCATGGAGGACTACCGGTCGGCCTCTAAGAACTTCTGGCAAACCGTTAGGCGCCTCAGGAAGGGGAAGCAGCTCTCTGTCAACACTGTTTATAGTGGAGGTGGGGAGCTGTTGACCTCGACTGGGGATATTGTCGGGCAGTGGAAGGAATACTTCGAGGATCTCCTCAATCCCACTGTCATGTCTTCTGTAGAGGAAGCAGAGACTGGGGACTCGGAGGTCAATTCATCCATCACCTGGGCTGAAGACACTGAGGTAGTTTGCAAGCTCCTCAGTGGCAAAGCACCGGGGGTGGATGAGATCTGCCCTGAGTACCTCAAGTCTCTGGATGTTGTAGGGCTGTCCTGGTTGATATGCCTCTGCAACATCACATGGCAGTCGGGGACGGTGCCTCTGGACTGGCAGACTGGGGTGGTGATCCCTCTTTTTAAAAAGGGGGACCGGAGGGTGTGTTCCAACTATCAGGGATCACACTCCTAAGCCTCCCTGGGAAAGTCTATTCCAGGGTACTGGAGAGGAGAATCCAGCCGATAGTCGAACCTTGGATTCAGGAGGAACAATGTGGTTTTCGTCCTGGCCATGGAACACTGGACCAGCTCTATACCCTCCACAGGGTGCTTGAAGGTTCATGGGAGTTTGCCCAACTAGTCCACATGTGTTTTGTGGACTTGGAGAAGGCATTCGACCGCGTCCCTCACACCATCCTGTGGGAGGTGCTCCGGGAGTATGGGGTTGGAGGCCCTCTGTGAGGGCTGTACAGTCCCTGTACAACCGGAGCAATGCTTGGTCTGCATTGCTGGCAGTAAGTCGGACCTGTTCCCGGTGCATGTTGGACTCCAGCAGGGCTGCCCTTTGTCACACTTTCTGTTCATTATTTTTATGGACAGAATTTTTAGGCGCAGCCAGGGGCCGGAGGGGGTTCGGTTCAGGAGCCAGCAGATTTCGTCTCTGTTTTTTGCGGATGATGTTGTCTTGCTGGCTCCCTCAAGCCAGGACCTTCAGCATGCACTGGAACGGTTCGCAGCTGAGTGGGAAGCAGCTGGGATGAGAATCAGCACCTCCAAGTCCGAGGCCATGGTTCTCGACCGGATAAAGGTGGCTTGCCCCTTCCAGGTTGGGGGAGAGTTCCTGTCTCAAGTGGAGGAGTTTAAGTATCTTGGGATCTTGTTCACGAGTGAGGGAAGGATGGAGCGTGAGATTGACAGGTGGATTGGTGCAGCGGCAACAGTAATGCGGTCACCGTATTGGTCTGTCGTGGTGAAGAAGGAGCTGAGCCTAAAGGCAAAGCTCTCGATTTACCGGTCAATCTACGTTCCTACCCTCACCTATGGTCATGAACTTTGGGTCATGACCGAAAGAACGAGGATACAAGCGGCTGAAATGAGTTTCCTCCGCAGGGTGGCAGGGCGCTCCCTTAGAGATAGGGTGAGGAGCTCTGTCACCCGGAAGGAGCTCAGAGTAGAGTCGTTGCTCCTCCACATTGAGAGAAGTCAGCTGAGGTGGCTTGGACATCTTTATTGGATGCCCCCTGGATGCCTCCCTAGGGAAGTGTTCCAGGCATGCCCCACCGGGAGGACGCTCCAAGGAAGACCCAGGACATGCTGGAGTGACTATGTCGCTCAGCTGGCCTGGGAACGCCTCGGGATCCCCCTGGAAGAGCTGGAGGAAGTGTCTGGGGAGAGGGAAGTTTGGGTGTCCCTGCTCAGACTGCTGTCCCCACGACCCGGCCCCAGATGAAGCAGAAGAAGATGGATGGATGGATGTATGGGCAGCAATTTAGTCAAGGTATTAATTCACTGGCAGATCATGGGCATCACGAATGCAGGGCTTCAGACTACATTTTTACTATACTAAAAAAGCTGTTTAGAAATATGTTTTATGACAATCTGTATATAACAACTGTAAAACTATGGATAAATTAATGACTGGATGGATGGTCACTCATGGATCATGGAATTCCTATGACAACCATCTTAAATGAGCTGTCATATCACCAATTTTAGTGGACAAAATTGCATCTTTTACAGGGTTTTTAAATGTGGTGATTTCCATTTTACTG
Organism: Chaetodon trifasciatus; assembly: GCA_037975065.1. Lineage (NCBI taxonomy): Eukaryota > Metazoa > Chordata > Actinopteri > Chaetodontiformes > Chaetodontidae > Chaetodon > Chaetodon trifasciatus. The sequence goes on from JBBMOE010000074.1 coordinate 232,761, forward strand.
CTTACTTTGTCCACTTTGGTATATATGAAAATGTAAAATATATAGTTAATGTAAATGTCACCTGTTTTTTTTAAGGGGGCAACAGTAAGAGTTGGGATAGGCTTTTAGGTATGATGGTTAGGTTAAGTTTAGGATAAGGAGCTAGGGCATGCATTATGCCAATGAGTGTTGAGTGTCTCACACCGAAAGAGAGTAAATGTGTGTGTGTGTGTGTGTGTGTGTGTGTGTGTGTGTGTGTGTGTGTGTGTGTGTGTTTTAATGTACCCTGAGGAGAGGAAAGAAGTAGGATACATCAGATTCAAGGCACTTAAATTGATTAAAATCTCTCTCTGCTGCAGTACCACCTCTCCTTAATGCCTTCTCTCTCCTCCTGATCTATCCTTTCCTTTCCTCTTCTCCTTCCCTCTACTTTCCTCATCCCTGTCCTTTTTTAGAGAATAGTGCGATACACTAACCTTGCTAACCAAAGGCAAGAGGAGAGTAGCCAGACTCTTGCAAACTCACAGGAAAGGCCACATATGAAGACAGTAACCTTTCTAGTTTCTTCATCACAGTGGGTCAATCTACTTGCAGAATTGACATATTGGCTGGATTCAGTTCACAGGCTTTTCTGTCATATGCCAATGAAATTAGCTGAAGAATATTTTAAATGGGGATGATGATGATGATGATGATATGTAATGCGAAAGGTGTCCCTCATAGTGATTAACACACAGAGATTAATCAACTCTGCAGTCCTCCTTACTTTTAAGACCACCAGATAGTGGTACAGCAACATACAGTCATTGGTGGAGCCTGTTTCTGCACCTCTTGGCACTTGTCAGATTTGTTCTGCTGGCTCGTATCGATTTTCTCTCCTTGTGATACACTGAAATCCATGTGACAAATTTTAGAAAAAAAGGAATTTGACCCATGTTGCTCTTCATTCAAGTATGGGTAAGTCTCCATCCCTCTTGCTTCATCTTTCTTCTTCTTTTTCTAGTTTTATTGGCAGGTGCCATTTGAGTGAATGACTCCTCATCACTAGATACAGTTAAAGCTCATGTTCTACATATTGCCACCTGCTGTACTGGAGGGGAATGTAGCAAACACATATCCACAATTAAAATCATAACTCATTGAAATTTCGACTTTATTTTTTCAATTGATTTGGTTTGTTACAAATGACAGGTGTGGGCTTTCAATACTTTATTTTATGTACATAGTAATAGTAATAACTCTATAATATAAAATAAACTTATCCTTTGTAATTAGTTGCAATGCATGTTCTTTTTTTTAACACGTTACATGGCTGTCATGATGTAATTGTGTTAGAATTTTGGAAATAGGTAAAGATTTAAATAATGAAAAAGACATATTTACAACAAATACTAAAGTTTAATACTCAAGATTAAGAATTTTTTACAGGCTCCACAGTTCTGTTTTTAATTACATTTGCAGTGAAATATTCACATTTTGTTAATTAGAATTGCAAAATAACCAACCTTACAGTTTTGTAAAATTGATAATGAAAGCGCCCTGAAAATGTCTTTGGCCTGCATGTTTATCCACGAGAGATAAACAATAAAAATGTAGCTCTAATCTCATATGAATCTGTACAATTAGGATAATAATTGATAACAAAGATTTTCAGCATTTACTGGTATATAACTTTAATAAAGATGTTCATCTTTTTTCTTCATCTTACAGATGTTAGCTTAACTCACTTTACCTTTTTTTTTTTTTTTTTTTTTTTTTTAGCATAAAACAAGTACTATTACTGTAGTGTACTTATATATCTAAGTCAACACATTCATAACAGCACAATATTGTAAAACAACTTCACCTGTTAAAGGTTTTCCCTGTTGCCTGACTTTTGCATTACTTTTGTTAGAACATACAACAGGTGCACAAACGTCTGGTATTTTCTATTTAAACAGAACACCTCTGCAAGATGGTTGCAACAGAGATGCATCTCACAAGTCCAATTGCAGTATCTACTGAATATATCTATGATTGTCAGTGTTGGACTAAGGTTGTGAAATGTAGTGATGTACAGTTAATCTTCCAGTAACGTTTAGGTAGTGTAGCTATTTTCAAAGTCATGTAATGTTTTCTAGAGGTAAGCTATTTCTACTAAACAACTGGGACATACAACCATGGTAACATTGCTATATTCTATTTTTCTTCTAATTCAGGTGAAAATGAAAGAATGGGCTTCTTTGACAGTATGCCACATTTGTGTATTGTATGTACTTATGCTTTTTGCGGTGCTTGCTACTTTCAACAGAAATACAGTGTAACTGTACCCTATGTACCTATTGCCTCCAATGAAGAGTAGCTTGTAGCTTTACTAGCTACTATTTCAAAGTAGCTCACTGCTAATTGTACAGAAAAACTGTGCAAACATACATTAAGTATGCAGATCAAGGTTCAAGAAATAAGTGGGTCTATAAAGTGTAATGGATGTAATTTTACTGTTATGGTTGGCCAGAACATACTATTATGAGATACTGTGTCCCTGTTTAATTATAGTCATTACATGAAATTACACTGTTGAATTAAAAATGCAATTACAAATTTATTAATTTTTTATTCAAATGATATATTAATAAAAGCAAAAGAAAATAAAAAAATATCATGAATTAGCTCATTTATAATTATTTTTCCATTTCTGCCTTTGAATGATTAATTAATACTTGATTCATTTGTTTATTTGTTATTAATTTATTTAATTTTAAAATAAAATGAGTTCTACGTTTTACTTTGTGTCTACCTGTCAAATTCAGTTGTATCATTCATTTGTCTTCTACTTTACCATTTGTATTTTACATTTCACAAATTGCTTGGATGGGCTTTTCTGATCTGCCTGTAAGTCATTTCAAACTCATGCAGCAGCTAAATAGCTTTGTTCAAATCCACAGTACTTTATTTTAGATTCTAGTGGAGAACCCAAACTTTCCAAATACACCAAATCTGTACCAAATTTTGGGGAAGACTGCCTTAAATGATATATATAACTGTGAGAATTAAGAATATGACATAAATATAACAACGACAATCAAGCCAGGATGGTCATTGTGTTATTGTGTGATCAGGCGTAACTCTTTGCATTGATCCTGTTTTCCAATAGCGTTGCATTGTGTTGTGTGTACAGTAATGCTACTTATAGTCCATACTGCTGCACTCACTTCCTTGCTGTACTGACACTGTAGCTGGCACTGTGGATGCATTAATTCAAAACCAATCCAAAAGTGAATCAATTTAAACTGCTGAAGGCATTACCAAGGTTTTGGAACTGCTTCAACTCTCAGTCATGTAATACTGTCTATGCAGATAAAGTAAAGTACCTTTACTTCCCTGGACAACTGAAATAAGTCCTTTTTACTTTATTTGGCAGTCAGTGAAGATGACTGGCTTTTTCCTTCTGACTTGTTTTTGTTTCCTCTAACTTTTCATTTTTGACCAACTGAAGTGTTTGTTATTTAATGTTTTTCATTAAGCGATGTAACTGTTTGCTATTTGACAATGTAAGGAATCATTATTTGTCATGGCTATTTGAGAACTCCTACAGAGACATGCAGACACACACACAAAACATCATATTAGCCAGTGGGATAGTTTGCAGAACAGTTGCTGAGTCTAGTGCCAGTAAAAGACAACAGCTGTCGCTTAACAAGCCTGGAGGGACCATGACTTTATGTGTGTGTCCATGTATTACTCATGTTGTGGGGACATAATTCTGTTTACACAGTCACATTGTGGGGACTCGTCATACTTGTGGGGACAAATTGCAGGTCCCAATAATGTAAATTATAAAATTTTGAAGCGAAGATTTGTGTTAAGGTTAGGGTAAGGTCAGGTTTAGTTTAAGGTTTGGGTTTGGGTTAGGCAAGTAGTGGTTATGGTCCAGTGCTTTGTGTTTGATGTCAGGGGCCAGGGCCATAGATGGAGTCAGACAATCCCAACACCACTAAAGCGGGGGGGCTACAGACAGAAGTCATGGCAAATGGGCGGGCCTGTTATTGCCACCAAAAAAGAGTGGAAAGGGGAGGGAGACTGACATTTTTTTCTTAAAACAGTGGCTAAACTTTGCGTGTATCCCCAAGCCTTTTGGATCTGCTTATTATTGTTTTTTTGTTGTTGAAAAGGCAAGCCAGTGTGCCTTAGTTTGTGGGGATGTGTTTGTATTGATAAAAAAAGGTGTCACTACAGCTCAAAACAAGCCAAATTAGATGACTTATAAATGCTCTTTGATAAAGTTAATGATCTTCGGCAGAGTTTGGGTTGACAAGACTATGTTCTGACAGAGAGAGTGTTCTGTAGGCAAGTTTTGTGGTGATTGAGCTATAAGAAACTGAAATCTCATTCAAAAGCAGAATTTGTTGAGTAGTGCCTTGCTACCGCTGCTGAGTTGGACACACTGGACAAAGGAAAAAATATTAAAAGGTGTCAGTTTGTCTTGAATATTCATGAGATGAACTGAAAACCTGTCATGGAACTCAGTGATACCAAATGGCTGTGTTATTTGGCCTTCTTCGTGGACATTACCAAGCTCAGAGCTCAGAGCGGAACGCCAAGCTCCAATGCCTCAGACAGCCAGCTGAAATCATTTGAAGCAAAATGAAAGCTATGGTAAGTGCAGCTGGAAAAGGTTAACACTGTGCATTTTCCCACTCTACAAAGACAAATCCTGCTGTGACATCTGAATATGCCGGTGAGTGTGCAAAACTCCTCCAGGCATTTGTTGAGAGGTTTCAGTACATGAAAGGTAAACAAAAGGAACTGAACATATTTGCTACAACATTATTGTGGAACCAGCTGATATGCCCAAGGACCTACAACACAAAATCATTTAGTGGCAAAGCATCGATGAGCTCAAAGGTTCAATAACCTCCCTCTTCTTGAGTTCTATAAACTGTACGCATGCTCTTAAGATTTCCCCATTCTAAGGAGACATGCAATTTTGCTTCTCTGTTTGCAAAACTATAGCCAAATAAAGCCTGAAGAGGGGATTTGGTGTTCACCATAGAAACACTATTTAACAAACAGGCAAACAGTCTTCCTTTTGTTGCAACCCAAGGAAAATCTGTTAATACATAGAAGGTAGCCACACTCTCTCCATGTGAGTATTATAGAGGGCAGGATGGGTCACCATGTAGATCCAAAGTTGGGGATATAAGGATACTATTTTTAGGCCAGCAAACAAGTAATTAAAGGAATTGAAGGGATCATCCACGTCTAATTTACTGACTGGGACCTCCCTGCAGAAGCATTAATGTCACTTTTTCATGTGACACCACCTCCCGACGATCACTATGTGGTGAAACAAAAAAAGGGGTGCGGTTATGAACGGGTCATGTAATGGTAATATGATACAGGAAGAAAATCAGTTCTTGCAAAAGGAAAGTTCATCTAAATTCACTTTGAGCTGGCCAGTGTGCCAGACTGTCAGTGACCTGTGTTTGCTGGCAGTATAGTGAACCTCAAGGAATATTCTACATTCCCAAAAACAGAGCCGATACCTACTCTGTGCAGACATAATAATTGTAATATTCATTTAGATTAATCAATAAAAATCTGTTTTGTGTGACATTTTGTGAGATATCCATTGTGGAACTGGTTATACCGAAGCACTGCAGCATTTTTGCATGGCAGGAAGATCTCTCCACAGTCTCTTTTTATATTTACCAGACTGACTTAAGAGCTTGATTGACTGATTGAAATTCTGTGCTGTTTTGTGCTCTGTGTTGTATTGTTTTATCAGTTCATTGTGCCTTTGGCCTAGAGCCTACAATGCCTTTTACCACTTAGTGTTTGTTGTCAGTAGTCAGTGGTTGTAGTTAAGATACCTTAGCAACCTTATTCATTTATAACGACTAACAAGGTGACACAATGCACTGCTTTCTTTCTCTTTTCTACTAACAGACTCTTTTCACCATCAGTGAATTACAGTAGAAGCAGAATCCTGGCTTGGGGAAATTTGGCACAGCCATTTCCATACTGTTTGACGAGGGAATTGAACGCGTGTGTTCTCGCGAGAGCAGCTGTCTGTACTATGTTTACAAGCACTATTTATTAGCGGCAGTCTCCCCCTACTGTTACTGCTTTACGGTCCGGGTGAGCGAATATTAAGAAAATCGGCTGCTGCTGGGAGGAGGCATTCCCGACATTTTCGTCTTAAGGTCTGACGGAGACACCTCTCCTGGGGAGACAGTTTCATTCGCACACGATACCACTCTTGTGTCGTTGTTTGCTGTCCAAGCATAGCGAGGAAAGGAAGAAATAAGCAAGGAAATCGTCGGCTTAGGTTTGCTCCATTGGGGTTAACGTTAACCAGGTAAGACATAAACAGTGGTCCTGACCCTTTATTGGCAGCTATTTAAGAGCTGATATGAAATTTCCATTATCATTTCATGATAAAAATCGCTGTGCACGTCAGCAGTTGGTCTGTATTTGCTTTCAGCCATTCTTTACACCCAGAGTTGCAAACCCATTTAGCGCGTGCAGTTTTAAGGCAATTTATCTCGTGCATAACTGATGTAATGTCCTTTAATATTTGCTACATCAACGGTAGCCATGGTTACTTGCCATTTCCCCGGCTCCATAGAACCAGTGCCAGGTCAGATTGTGTCACTTCATGTGCTGTTCTGTACCATGGTTAAAGCGTCACGCCAAATTCCATTTAATATATTATCAATTTAAGGTTCCCTTAATTATCTCCAAATCTACATAGCTCACGGGAATATGGGTAGATAACAACTCTGAATCGACAGGAGTAGTGTGTCTCTGTCGGCATAAATATAACTCCCCGAAAAATGATTAGCTTTAGTGAAATAATATTTTAGCTCGACGACGCAGCTCTCTGCACTGCCCACAAGCTTCTGAAGTGAACGTGTAGCAAAAGTGCAGTTAGTTACACACGTTCGCGTTAGTATATGTTTTTCCCACAAAAGAACACCAAATTGTTAAAATAACTAATTTAATTGTGCGACCTAGTGTTTTTCCCCTGTTTTCTCTGAGGTGGGTGATTGAACACGGCAGGATAGGTGTTAAATTATAGCTGGAGGTAACTGTGGAAATCGATGTCTGAAGCGCCTCGCTGGCGAGACGCATGTGGCTACTGTGTGTTGATGGTGTCTCCTTTCGTTACTCATGTTCACTGTCTCTATGTCTCTCTTACACATACACATACATGTAGTATTGTATGTGCCAACGTTTTGCTCTACGGAGGCCTTTCCTATAAAGAAAATCAACATGGTGTTGATGGTTAAAACGCTTTAACCTCAGCTGCTTACACCACTGAGGCCTTTCCAATACGGTTCTAACAATATTATGTATGTATGGGAGGCCTGTTGTACCGTACAATAGCTTTATTCTCTCAAGTCGTATATTCTGTTTAATCTCTCATACACTGAAATAGCTCTTCGTGTGACGGCAGATCAGATCTCCACCTGTGATGCATATTGCATAACAGTCAGTGCTTTCAGGGATGCTGCATGCTGGCTGAAGTAAGTGGATAGATGAAGCTGAAGAGAAGCTAATTGATGATTTTATTTGTGTGTGTGTGTGTGTGTGTGTGCGCGCGCGCGCGCGCGCGCATGTGGTTAAAACAAATAAATCCTTGATTCCTCCCACTGTGCTGCAGCAGTTAACTGCAGCCTGAATTATTTGCTTCTGTAAGTTATAACAGTAAATGCAGTTGGCCGCTGGCAATGCACATTCTGTAGATGGATTACAGTGGAGTGACTGCCAAGGTGGTATCAGTGCTGCAGGTTTTACTCATTTAATAAAAGTTGCTTTTGCATGCAGTCTCTGTACAATGCATAATATCTGTAAATGATATCTGACTGCATTTTTTTTATCTCTGGGAAGTAGTTGTACTCTGGTTCTGAGAAACACTGGTTAGCTAGTTTGACAAGCTTAGAGGATTAAAGAACGGGGACTGATTATACATTTTTCTTATCGTCAACAATTCCCAAAAAAAGAGCAAAACCAACAGTGTATTATTCCATTTCTCAACACTTGACTTCCCTTCTACACACACACACACACACACACACACACACACACACACACACACACACACACTTTTCCTAAAACATATGACCACTCTAGTTTTTAGTCAACATTACTAAAGCAGGAGCAGACAGTACATTTGTTGCAGACTATTTTCAGCTGCAGATGAATCCACGTTTCATTTGTAGGTATTTCTGGCAGCATGACAGTGTTGTGAATCTGAGATTGAGTCGAAATAAACTACAATGAGTGTGTTCATAGTAATGAATATGTCACCCAATGTAACAGTGTGGCTCATTGATGCGTTTTTAATAGTCTGTGTCTTCATGGGTGTGCTTTATAAGAATATGTTCACAATTTGTTCAAGTCTGTCTTAAACAATAGTCAGGTGCCCATTGAAGATTAACACAGGTTTTGCTTGCTGTAACCATCCTCCCTTTCATACTGGGCTTTAAAAGATCTCTCACCAATACTCTTTCAGTCTAAGTGAGAGTGGACACAATCCACAGTTTGTGTTTCAGTGTTTAGCCTCAGTAGAAGGATAGTTGGAGTTCTGTTCTAAAAAGACTTTGGAACTTTACTTTGGAAAAGTTAAAGTCTTTGGAGCAAGGCTTGACCAGGTTCCTCAGTCAGGCTACTATCATCTCTAATTACGTGGTGCGTCATCAGCAGAAGAGGGGTTTTTAAGGCAGATTGAGTTTGAAAAAAGTGGAAGGTATCGCAACTCTTTGTACCGTAGCTGCTTTTACTGGTAGAGCACCAAGCTGCTGCCAGTGTTAACATTCTTTCTGTTTTGCATCAGCTCAGGTCCTTGCCTTTTTCTGAAAATGTATTCATTACAGTTAAGATTAGTTGACAATAATAATAATAATGAAAAATATCACTAGATTTATGGAATGGTAATGCGCAAATGTGACAACAGCTAACCCTCATCCTCTTTTAATATTTTTGTGATTAATCTGAACTTGTTTACAAAGACTTGAAATCATCGACAGTCCAGGAGGAAGGCTTATCCTAGTTAAGTAACCTTACTAGTTTTCTTAACACTCTTTACCCTCCTCAATACATTTTCTCATTGATTGTGTATCATCATTTACTCTATCTGAGGTGACGTATTGCATCCTTCTGCGTTTTATAAATAGTAAGATATAAAAAAAAATACACCTTAAGTTATAGTATTTGATACGTGCCTGTATCTAATGTGGTCTTTTTTGTTGGTTTTTATATAAATAGGCTGTTAAAAGGCAATTGAACAATAACATTGGCTCTCTGTTTCTTTTCTTGTCAACAAATATCTGTGCATAGCTATACCAACAACCAATGTATCCTTCTAGCCTGAAGCCTTATGTACAGTATCTCATTCCTGTGTGCTATACAGTTCCATTCTCACACAGATCAGTGAGCCACACCGTTGCATTCGGTGACATCGCACATTGCCTGCACCACCCTGCCCCAAATAATGTGTCAAAGTATGTCCAGCTGCTTTAGGTGATTATTTAGCATAAAAAAAAACACTTTGAGCCTCTAAGAGCCACGGGGTAGGTAAGGCAGAAAGTGTTGGTCGACAGACTAAAATGTTGTTGTTTTTTTCTTTTCATGGAAGTTGTTTAGAATAAGAAAAAATACATATGTTAGGCATATAGAAAAATTCTTACATGCTATAATTTACATTTCATGAATAAAATAATTTTAATGTAGTCTTGCTGAAAAATACAGCACATCTCTTGCTGCCTTATCACAGAAAGAGAAATGTTTCCACTTTTTCATATTGAAATGGAAACAAGTTGCAACTATAAGATTTTCATGGTATGGTAACCATCCCAGAAGCTATACAGTATTATACAATTATTATTATGTTATAAAGACCCTTAAAGGAATTAAAAACAGATGTGTTTTTGTTTGAACAAAGGTTTTATCATATTTTCAATTCAACTCAATTCAATTTTATTTGTATAGTGCCAAATCACAACAGAAGTTGTCTCAGTACACTTTCCATATAGAGCTGGTACAGACCAAAGTTTATCTACAGAGACCCAAAAATTCCCTCATGAGCAAGCACTTGGATACAGTGGCGAGGAAAAACTTTCTTTTAACAGGCAGAAACTTCAAGCAGGACCAGGCTCTGGGTGGGTTGCCATCTGCCTCGACCAGTTGGGTTAGAGAGAGAGAGACAGCAACAGACAGAAATGGAATCACAGTAAGAGTGACAGCTCTAATAATAGACTCTTAACTATATGTAGTATTTATAGCATAGTATACACAAATGTGATTTCTTTATGTGATATATATATATACGTATTGGGAAGAGACAGTATAGTAGTAGCAGTTGCAGTGGATGTCAGGCAGGGTGATGGCAGGAGTCGTAGCTATAATTTTCACATGATATGTCCTGATGAACATGAAACTTTATATCTACATTTGATTTTTTTTTAAATAACACTTGTTTGGTAAGATATGCAAACCTTTGTTGTATGATAAGCATCAATTTTCATACCACAGTATATTGTGAAACTGGTACGCCACAGCAACCCTTGAATGGAATTGGTTAAATATGCCGCTTTAAAACTACTTAAAAATACTTTAAATGCGTGAATTTGAAGATGTAAGACACTTACTGTAAATAGTAAATAGGATGTATTTTGAGGAGCTGGTGGATATCGGTGGTAAATTGAAAACGTTAGTGACTGTCTGTACTACTAAGATAACGTTCATGACATCAGTGGTTTGTATGTCAAACATATGCATCTCATTAGTTTTACATTGCCACGTCTTTTTAGTCCCTAACCACTTGGTTTACATATATAGTACTTCAAACTGCTGCCACCCTCAAGCTAGAGATCTTAATATTTGTGCACTGTTAGCATCTAACTGATGTGTGTGTATGTTGGTAAATATCTACCAAAGGTGATTCAGCTAGAAGTGTTCCAAAAAGGAACCTAGGAAAAGCCTGACTTAAGGCCTGGTCACATCAGAAAGTGGTACAGCGACACTAATCCTTGTGTCTTTCCGAAATAGGGTGAGCAAAGCTAGCTGGTGAACTACTGTAGCTGGTAAGCCGTGCTGGTCAGTCAACAGCTCCCAGAACTTCTCTGTCTTGCCTCTACTGTTCTGTTTACCTCCCCCTTGCATTTTATGCACCATTTTACATTGTTTCCTTCACTAAACAGTCATTGAAGAGGGAAAATAAAGCTGTCCGGTCAGTTGCTAATTGGACAATAATTTAACACAGTTTATTAAGAGGACATATTTGTACAATCTACCCTCGCTTCATAACTGTCTGCAAATCACATTTCTTTTGTGGAGCAGTTTTTATCATGAGGAAAGGGGTTAAATAATGAGGAAGCTACATTAGACAAAACTGGCACATACAGATACTTCGCAAAACGTCACAGACATGCCTCATTTTTAAGGGATCATAATGGCCAGACATTGCTTATCCACACATCACAGGTAGTGTTAGGCTAAGTGTTTCCTGTAAATAATCAACCTGTTAATAGCCAACGCTGCTGTAGTGTGTGATTGTGCTCCTGCAGCCTTACACTCAAGCTAGCTATCCATCAGTAGTAACTGTCACCAGTATCATTTAGCCTCATATCATTTAACATCATTAACATTCACTGACAGTGAAGATTCAAGTATCTTATGTGCATCAAATCTCAGAATGAAAGCTTAGGTTATACAGTTGTGCCAACTTTATTATTCAGCATAATTTAAATGACAGAAGCTACGTTCCTTCTCCCAACATTTGCCATTTCTGTTTAGATTTTGCAATTCCATATTTCATAAAAACATGAATTATGATGACAGTTCTTTCATAATTGATATTTTTTGTCATCAAAAAGGAATTTACACTGCTACCAAATGAAGAATTACTCTCGAGAGACTCACACATTCTTCAGCAGTTGGTGGGTTGGTTCTTGTTAAAAAACCTGAGGGTTCAGAATGCACCATCTTTAAGACAAGTCTTGAATGCCAATGTGGCTTTAAGAACTTTAAGATCATGGCTGCTCGTTGTTAGTGTATGGAGTGGTGAGACTTTTAAAAGTGCATTTCAATTCAGAATATTTTATGTGAAAGGGCAGTTCTCTTCCCACTAGAGGACGCAAGTGTTGTGTCATGGCATGATGCTGGGGGCAGAACAAATGTAAAACAAGGTGACAAGCACACAGCCAAGACACAATATGGAGTTGTAAAATTGTTAATATTGTCAGCATACAGCAAGCAATGGTACACACATGTAACATTTTCAGTGATAACAATGCAACTTAATATATATTGTATAGTATAAGATAAAGGAAGGCCAGGATGGAACATTGCATGAAACTGTGTAGTCCAGTCTGATGAGAAGATGGTTACACATTAAACTGTCATGACGAGACTTAGTTTCAGGTCATCACTTAACATAGTAATTGGCAGATATTTAGTAGTTGGATGACAAGTAAAAAACTTATTTATCTTATTTATTTACTTATCACCAAATGAAGTAACACAATGGTGGTTGAGCCTGTGGTCCACTGATGAAAGTATTGCAATATTCAATTATTTGCAGTGATACGAGCACCTGGAAATAATGACTGCCAATGCAAACCAAACATTTCCTACTGCTGCAGCTTCACATTAAAAACATTTAACTGGTGAAACCTGAGTTGACTTTTATTATGAAGTAGTCACAGAAAATGTAATATTGAATTAACCGCTATCATTTATCACAAATGTGTCTACTAAAGAAAACAATGGCCATTTCTGGCAGTTTTGACAGCAGATAAGTTCGAAACATTGCAGGAAGTAACAGAAAAAGAAGGAGCAGCCACAGTGAGCTGTTAGCTGAAGAGCTGCTGGCAACCAGCTGCAATCCTCTAAAAAGAGGTTAGAGCTGATGTGTGGCAGCATTTGGGTTTTCTAGTTTCAAGAACTGGCGAAGAGGAAACAACTTGCAAATACTGCAGGATGACTGTCAACTCATTACTGGAAAGGTGTAGGACCTGAGAAGCCATTTAGCGCATCGCCTCTCAGAAAAGCTCAAATCACATCAATAAGATACTGTGAGGAAAGAGCTTCAGCAGGCCAAAGGAGCCTGAAAGAAGCATTTCAAGCCCTACTTCCCCATAACAGTCCAAGAGGTGAAAAAAAATAACACAACGCATCACTGAATATATAGCCAAAGACTAAAGGCTGTTTTCTGTGGTTGACAACAATAGATTTCAGAGGTTAGTAAACATGTCGGAACCACAGTGTAGAATTCCATCAAGGCCACAGTGATAGCAGCTCAGTACCAAGAGACAAAAGCTAAGGTGACAATGAGCCTCAAACATGCAGAGTGCATCTCAATGACCACAGATGGGTGGACTACACAAGCCACAGTCACAGCTTATGTTACAATCAGCGAATGGGAAATGAAAAGTTTTGTCCTACAGATGTGACCTCTTTTCAAATCACAAACTGGACTGGACAAACATAGCTTAGGTTTTGAAATCCACTGTTTTGGAGCAAGAGCTTCACATGAATAACTTACTTCCTTACTGCCCATTTTGCCTTCTGGCAAGTAGGGCAGCAACAAAGGTTCTCTGGTCGATTGTGGGCTTTTTTCTGGACACCTTCCCATGTCAGGCTCATAGATCTCATTTCTTCCTCTACTGTGCGACACCAGGTGTTCTTGGGTCATCCTCTCTTTCTTCTTCCTTCAGGTGTCTAGTGAAGGGCTACTCTTGGGATGCTGTCTTGGTCTCTTCTCAAAACAGGCCCAATTCAGTTCCAGTACACTTTGTTACAATGCTATCCGTGCTGTCTTGCTGGCATCTTGTCAGTAGATCTTTGTTTGTTATCTTGTTGGGCCAAAAAAATCTGACAGATCCTTCTCAGACTCCTTGTGTGGAAGACAGACAGTTGGCATATGTCACTTGCTGTCATTCTCCAGCATTCTGCGCCATACAGGATGGTGGATGGCACGCAGCTTTGATATAACTTAAGTTTTGTCTTGGTTCTATATTGCTGGGATTTCCATATGTTGCTCAACATTCTGAATGCATTTATGGCTTTATTGATTCTGTTTTTTATGTCATTGTGTGCAACCCCATCAAATCTTACAGTACTCCCAAGGTAGGTGAACTCCTTTTGTTTTTGGAGCTTCACCATTCACATGGATTGGTAGTGGATCTTAGATGTTTAGTGTCATCACTTCAGATTTCCTCTGGTTTATTTTCAGCCCAACATGCTGTGCAAAGTAGCCGAGATGTGATGTCTTCTCTTGCATGTCTTGGTGAGTGTGTGAGACTAGAGCTAGGTCATCAGCAAAATCAAGGTCTGCTGAGAAGAGGGTCCATCTTATACCTCTTGTTTTTTCTTCTGTTGTGCAGCACATCACCCAGTCTGTAATGATATTGAAGAGCAATGCTGACATCGCACATCCTTGTCTGACTCCTGTCTTTACCGGGAAAGCTAGGCTACTGTTTCCCACCCAGCATTTGAAGTTGATATAGAAGGTCTTGATGAGGTCCACTATGTGCTGTGGGATTAGTGTGTAGTGTGGGCATGTAATGTGTGTGATAAATAAAGTACAGTTTTTTCTTCTTTCTGCTTCTTCAAAGCTATTTACACACAGCTATTTATTTCACATGCTTAGGTCATGGCTGGCTACTTTTACTTTATGAAAGATTGGAATCAGAAGCACTAATTCACTAATCACTACGCATTAAGTTATTAGTAAAATTCATTTTTTTAAATTATTTTTGATTTAATAAATATTGAATCGTGGACTTTTTATTGAGGTATTATCGTATCGTGAGTTTTTGGTATTGTTTCATTCCTACAAATCTACAAATTTAGGTTGTGGGTTAGGTTTGGGTAAAAGCAGCTGAGGTGGGTGCTCAGCTTGGGGGGTGGCAGAGTGTCCCGCTGCAACAGAAATTGATAAAAGGTTAGTACAAATTCAAAGAAGGGGGGCTAAAAAATAGTTAAGAGGCCCCCGAGGCGCTGGCAAGGTTAGGGTTAGGGTAGAAGGATACCATTAGCATATCCCTAAATATTTATTTAACAGATCAGGTGGAAACACAAGAGTTCTGTCAAGCAACCTGAAAATGTTGCCCCTATCTCACTTGATATTCAGAAGGGTACGATTAATCCCCTGAAACTACATGAAAACAGGACACTGAACACAAGCTCTGTCCTCAGTCCAGTGTCCCAACTCTAAGTATAACATTTATGCAGTATAGTACTCTCAATAACCCAAAATAGGACTCTATAGTAAACTGTTGAGTGTTTACTATCCGGGTAACATTGCTCTCATATTCTGGTCTATTCTTGTCTATCCCATTTCTGAGCCCAACTCAGTGTATTCCTATCACTGCATGTTTGTGTGCATGTACATGCATGTACATGTGCGCGTGTAAGAGTGTTTATGTCCTATAATAATAGTGTTGTGTGAAACCTTAGAGGGCCAAACTGGAAAATGGAAAATTCCAGTGATTCCCCTGCTGCCAGTCTGTCAGTTAGGATGTTTTAGTGGTACTAGGTACTATGTCAGACTTTGTGTTAGAGCAGCTTTTGACTGATCAGTCTTTTGGCTAATCAGTAATCTAAACATCTGACTAATCAAGTACTTGACCATGAAATAAAACAGGGGAAGGAAGACAGCCAGGCCGGGTTTTTCAACTTAAATTCACTGTATGGAGTTTACAGGACAACTTATTCTCAGCCAGTGCAACACAACAAAACAGGAGTCTTAAATCAAACTGAAGATAACCGTCTCCTTTTTCACGAAACCAAAAAAAGGACTGCTCTTCCTTTGTTTCTGTGCCATCTCCTTTTTTCTCTTCAAAACACACTCCTCTCTCTGCACTTCACCCTCACTCGGGCAGTCAGCTCATGCCGCTCAGCTGGGCAGCAACCCTTGCCCTGACTGCCCTCCTGACCATGGGTTTTGTAGTTCTTTAGTGGCTGCCATGATGGGTTGTAGTTCTTGTTGCAGCCATTTAGAGGTGATGTGTCTCCCCTCTATGACACAACCTCTCATGACATCACAATATATAGAAATATATGCTTCTTTATAAACAGTATGGCAAAATCTCTGACAGGTAGAAGTACAAAGAGTACATGATCTATATTAAATTGTATGGAGAGGGAGACAGATGTATATAAATATAAATTTATTATTTATTATAAATATGAAAAAAACTCTTTCTTCTTAACTATGAAACAATGTTCTATTAGCCAAGGCAGAGATAAATAAATATATGTATATATATATAT
>JBBMOE010000074.1:249380-381880 GCA_037975065.1 Chaetodon trifasciatus
ATATATATATATATTTTTTTTTTTATTTAGGGAATCTGCACATCTACACACACACACACACACACACACACACACACACACACACACACATACACACAGTATACATATATATAAAATAAAAAGATCTCATTTCTACACAGAAGGATATGTACATCTATGTGCTGTTTACATTTACCCATCTGAGACCCCTTACTTCTTTGATTAAATATTTCCCTGCCTTAATTAAGAGATATGCTATTACAAATGGTGGGAAATTCAATAATCAGTATTGATTTTAATGCCCTGTGTGGTACACGATTTACCAGTTGTCAAGGAGACAATTTTGCCACTCACCAAGTTCCTACTAATCACCTACATCTGCATCCTTGAAACAGCTTTGATGCTGTGATTAACAGGAATGGGAAGGAGCTATTAAAACTCTGCAAAAGCCTCAGTCTGTACATTGTTAATGGTTAGGTAAGAGGGGACTCTTTCGGAAGGTTCACTTATTGTTGAACCCTTGGCAACAGCACTGTAGATAATATGATCACAGACATGGACCCTTCTCTTTCGGTGCATTTACAGTCATACCCCAAACCCCTGTATTGAACCACAACCAGATCAATCTCTTTCTTAAACAGACCAACACCAAGAAGCAAGCAATAGTGAGGAGATTTAATCAGAATCAGATTCAGAAAAAGCTTTGTGCCAAGTACGATTTTACACCTACCAGGAATTTGTTTTGGTGAAGTTGGTGCATGAAAATCTTCTAAAAATAAGCTATTAAAAAGTAAAAAATATAACAATATAAATATATATGCAGAGTCTGTTTTTTGTTTTTTGTTTTTTTCAGAATAAAAAGAGCAGTACAGCTGGCTACTGTACTGTAAAATAACAGGGAAATCCAAGCTGAGCGTTAATGTAACACATAGAGTTATGGTAATGTAAACAAGTAACAAGTGACAAGTAGGGCAGCGGTGGAGAGTGAAGAGTGTCGGGGGGTTCCGGGCCTTGTTGATAAATTATTACGAGAAGAGTTTATTTTCCCTACCCTGCAACTACTGAAGGCATATGTAAGGCTGTTTAAAATATGGTGAGAATTATAAATAGCTTTATTGTCCAAGTATACGTGCACGTATAAGAAATTTGACTCTGGTTTAAACATTGCACTCAATGTGCTTGCATAGAAGAAAAGACGTACAGGTGAACAGGGACAAAAAAAAATACAAAACAAAATCCTGAACAATAAGTTAGTCTTAAAGTAATTCATATCTCTTAAAGTTACTCTTAAAGATATAAAAATGATATATTTAGTGTGGGATATTTTCCTGAGAGTTGGAATGATGGTCTTATTACACCTATATTTTAAAGTGGTGACAAATTTGACCATCAGAAATACAGCAGAATATATGTCACTCACTTTATGGGCAAGGTGCTCTGCAGCATTATCATCATTAACTGCAACTCAGATTGGATTCATGCCAAACTATCGCACATCTGACCATATCTTCACCCATATCACCCTAATTAATGCACATGTGCACCAAAATAAAAATCTAATGTATTCATGTTTTGCAGATTTCAAAAAAGACATTTGATTGTATTTGGCATGAAGGGCACTTTTATCAGTTATTATTGAGTGGCATCTGGGTAAAAACCTCAAACAGTGGATTCCAATTAAAATTTCAAACAAAAGAAACAATTACTTCCGACATCACCATGGGGTGAAACAGGGCTGTAATATGAGCCCAATGCTTTTCAACATTGTGTAATTGCATTTGCATAACAGCATCAAACATCCACAGCTCCTGGTGTGACTCTGCTGGACACAGAGATCAAATGTCTGATGCCTGTTGATGTCCTGGCTCTCTCATGTCCCTCCAGAGAGGGCTTACAGCAGAACTTGGATATCCTCCACAAATTCAGTCAAACATGTGCACTAACTGTAAGTATGAAAAGAAAAGAAAAGAAAAGAAAAGAAAAGAAAAGAAAAGAAAAGAAAAGAACATTACATATTTAGGCTTGAACATCAATTCCAGTGGACATTTTGGCATGGCTGAGAATGAGCTGAAATACAAGACAAAAAGGGCTTTTAATGTCATCAAATGAAAATTTCCCCTTGATATTTCAATTGAGACCTGAATCAAAATCCTAAACACAGTAATAGACCCAGTGATATTATATGGTACTTAAGTGTGGGGTTCACTAACTAGCCAAGACCTCCCAAAATGGAGAAAAAAACATCCACTGGAAGCCCAACATGCAGAATTGTGCAAAAACATACTTAGGGTTCACAGACACACAGCCAGTAATGCATGCAGAACAAGTTGATTGTCTTTGACATCCAAGGTTGAGACATAGTCTCACTTCTTACTATACTGTGCGAAATACACAGATTTGAGAGAGGTTTTCTTTGAAAAAAATCCACAATATGTATCCTGAGTTTGCCCATATCCCTGATCCTCAGAAACTGCCTCATCTATGTGGGGAGAAAAGTCAGTTTGCAGTTTTAGCTACAAAATATAGAAAGACAAACTCTATAGTGAATGTTTCTGAATTATTATGTCTGTAAAGGACTGTGTAAGGTGCATTTGTTATCTTCAGTTATCAGTGAAATGAGCTCTCCAAGGGGTGCCAGTCCGTACATTTAGTCTGCCCTTGTTTGAAACTTTTAATAACAGTTTGTACATACTTTTGCCTCACGTGACTTTTAATCTGTTTTTAACTGTTTTAATCATTCACCAGAGCAGTGTTTAAATCACGACAAAGTGTCAGTGCAAGGTGTTGATGGGTCAGTGGGTGTTAATGGGTGAGAATGGGTGGGTTGTTGACCCACCTAACCATCATGTGAGTCATTCAGGTCCCAGTGCAGACGGTCTCAGAAAAAATCTGCCAAAACTGCCGTATCCTGGCCAATAAGCATTCTTGGGGGTCCACACGTGCCAGATAAAACGCCATCATGGAAGACACAAAGTTACTGATCACTAATGTGTGACCTTCAGTGTGTACGATTTAGGCAGATCTATGAGCAAAATATGGCAGAAATGGAATATAATATTTGTGAGTGTGTTAGTGTATAGTCACGTGAAAATAAGAATTGTGTACTCATTAACTTGAAATGAGCTCTTTATATGTACAGAGAATGCAGGTAAATATTTACATTTTTAACCAAAATAGAAATCTGTAAAAGAGAATAATATGAGAGTAATATGGAGTATCAAACAACTTTGTACATCAGTCTGATGGTCTGTTATTTGAAATAGAAAAATCTATCGAGCCGATCCATAGACAAGCAGTTATCTTTAGCATGAGCCCAAGGATATTGATGTTGAGTGTGATGAAAAATTAACTTAACAAGACAACTTTTGGTGACTCTATATCAGGCATGTCAAACCTATTCCACAAAGGGCCGTGTGGCTGCAGGTTTTTCCTCCAACCAATCAAGAGCACGCAGTCTGACCAATCAGCTGTCTGAAGACTGAGATCCGCTGATGAAATGAGTCATGTCTGGTGTGCTGCTGCTTGGTTATAAAGAAAACCTTCAGCCACTCGGCCCTTTGTGGAATAGGTTTGACATATGTGCTCTATATGGTTCTGGAGGATTTCTGTCTAGAGTTGCATTTGCAGTACAGTTAAAGTGGCCACCCTAGAACATGTACCCTTCGCCACTACAGCTGTTAACATCAGCATTTAAAGGGTTGAAAAATAAAACCCACCACTGTGCCTGTGGTTGGAGCATATACAGTGCATTAATAAAAGTAATTTTTACGTTTTCCAACAGCTTGTATTTTCAAGGACCTTAAATAATTTCTTCAGTGACACAAGTAATAAGTAAAAAAATGTAGTAAACAAGACCACCAACTCTTGTAGAGAGAGACCATTGTCTCTCCTCTTATGGCTGAGGAAAACCTCCCCATCCCATTCCCACCTCCATGTAGGTTCATCCTCAGCTGTCCTGTATGTTTGTTGTAGAAAAATAACATTTCATTTCGTTACCTTAAACAAAGTGATAAGAGAAGCTCTCATGAAATCCTTCCTCGCGCAATTAATATTTAAAGAGCCCAGCTTTATGCCGCACATTTATCATAAAACTGCCTTTAAAAAAGGGAGAAACACACAGAAAAAGGAGGAAAAAACTTCAACGCCCTTTGCAATTTGAAACCTTTTCAGTGAAGGTTGGTTGTCGCATTGTGTGTTTTTCATGAAAAGGCTAACTTGGTCAAGGAACAGCTTTAAATCCATCTCATGCCTTTTGTGTCTTGCAATAAAGACCACATTCTGTTGAAGGAGTAAACCCTTCCCACATCTACCTGTGTGTTTCCAGTTAGATCACGTTCACTTTCTTGCATGTTTATTTAAATGTCATCTGACAGAAAGAATTTGTTGATTGTTTGATTTGTTTTCTGGATTTTGTTCTGTGATTGACACTCTGGAAACGTCATCATCAATCATAACTTCCTCATCACACAACACTGACTTCACCACTCTAGTGATTTTCCTTTACCTCAGTTTGTGTTTTCTGCTCACCTTGGTGGAAACAAATGCCCCTTCATCCAAAACACTTCATTGTTTCTGAGGTCACAGGTACTGAGGTACAGTATAATCAAATCATCAACTGTAACTTCAGCTCCTCATTGCTCTTTTTAAGAACCATGAAAACCTCTCTTAAAAGACATGACATGTTTTAGACAAGGAGGTTTACAGCTCATGGGAATTATCTTTATTGGAGACAGTACTGTCAAAGGCTGCAGGTCTCCGACAATATAGCGCACCACCAGGTTGTCCAGCTGCGGCTGGGAGATGACAACAGAGCCGCTACTGTACGCAGTTTGGGTCGAGGATCTGTCTTGACTGTCTTTTGATTTTTTATTTGCTTGCACATACCTTGAAAGGCTAGCTGGGTGCTTTAGTTCATTGTGCCGTTTGCTGTGGATGTGACTGAAGTGCGGATTTTCGTTCATCAGGCAGTAATACAGTACGTTCAGGTCACGTTCGCCCAAAATATGAACAAGTTCATGAACTATTGTTCAATGAACGTGTTCAGGCACAACACTGTCTATAGCTACACTACACTCATCCAAACACAGCAGCTGGAGAACGTTTGATGGCATGTCGGCCCTAATTGTAAGGGTTATCAAATAGGAAAAGTTTTAAGCCTACTCCTAAAGCCTAAAATATGGAGAGGGTGCCTGCCTCCCTAACTGAAACTGGGAGGTCGTTCCACAGGAGAGGAGCTTTATGGCTGAAGGCTTTGGCTTCCATTCTACTTTGTGAGACTCGAGGAACCCCAAGTCAGTCTGGCCTCTGGGAGGGCAGTGTTCTGCTGGTGTAATAAGGAACTTTCAGGTCTTCAAGATATAATAGTTTTGTAATGTCATTAAATGCTTTGTAGGTGAAGAGAGTGATTTTAAATTCCTTTCTGGATGTTAAAGGGGGCCAGTGTAGAGAAGCTAATATAATGAAGCTAAGAGAAAAATGATCTCTTTACCTAGTTCTTGTCAGTACATGTGCACTGATACTGATTTTTACACTGATACTGACTGCCCTGTCCAGTGTTTTATCCTGAGAGATACATGACTTGCACCCACCCCCGGTGAAACCAATCCTCCTGTGAACTTCATACACAAATTCCTTAGTCTAATTTGAGATGTGACACACTTTCTCCCACCCAGTCCCAGGCCCCTCCACTGTCTCCCTCTGCCCTCTCTTATTTCCTTAGCCATTGGAGGTCCTCTTCCCTCTTCTTCTCTGTCTGTTTTGTATCCATCTACTCCTCTTTTCCTCATCTTTTCTCAGGGATCACCTGCAGTAGTTGTCACAAGCTGAAGTATGGCTGTTACTATTTTAGATTGGTGCACTTAAAGGAATTGTTCAACATTTTGGGAAATACCCTTATTTGCTCTCTTTCCAGGACACTAGAGAATCTTTATCAATTTCATGTCTGTGTCTGAAATCTTTCCTTACTTACTAGACAGTGCGCTATATATACTGTCAGCCATTTCATTTGAGAATCTTAGACTTAGACTGAACTTTATTAATCCCAATTTGGGAAATTCATTAGAAATGAATGCTAACGACGGAGTTACTGCAACAGGCGGCCACCTAACACAGCGTCATCTTCAGATCAATCAGAATGAGTGTGTAAATGTATTCACTATATATTGCCCTCCAAAATTCACAATGGAATGAAAAAAGTAGTGCCCATGATGTGTGTTTTTGTATCTAGAGGCATCATGTTTTCAAATTGTTTGTCATTCATCTGTCCCATTCTTGTGAATTGGATATCTCAGTCACGTCTAGAGAGAATCTCTTCAAATTTGGCACATTGTTCACTCAAGGATGAAATGATTAGATTGTAATGGTCAATGGTCAAGGTCACTGTGACCTCATAATAGTCCAAGTATTGTGGACACGATATGTTGAGAGTGCTTTTTGGGAATTTCTTCAAATTTGGCACAATGTTCACTTGGACTCATGAGTGAAATGTTTAGATTCTGTTGATCAAGGTAACCGTGACGGCAAAAAACACATTTCTGGCCATAACTCAAGAATTCATGTACTGGAAGTGACAAAATTTCACACAAATATGTCATATAATAAGGAGGTGTGACCATACTTACACACATTTGGTCAGATGCTGAATTGGTGACACTAATCTTGGACACCCACATTGACTATGCAGTCAATAACCCTTTCATAACCGGAATATCAGCAATAACCCGGTTGCGCACGGCCACGTAAACACCAATAGCCCTTTTGAAAAACTGGAATATGCTCATATTCCGGTTTTTAAAAACCCAAGTATGACCCCTGGGTTACTCCTTTTCTAACCCGAATATTTGGTCATGTATACACCTATTGGAATATCCCCATCGAATGGAACATTAATTTGTGTTCTGCGCATGTTCTATTCGCAAGGAATCTTGGTCTTTTGAGTGCAGGAACTAATTGTTGAAAACATGGTGAAACGGAAGACAGCACACTTTTGGAGCAAGGAGGAGATAAGTCACCTCGTAAGTGTGGTGAAAGACAGGAATATCATGCCTTTTGTAGACGGTAGAAAGTACCGGGATAGCAAGATATACAAGAATGTGAGCGAAAAGTTACGCGAAGCCCCGGGCTGTTCATTATCCGCCGTGCTGCTGTTGTTGTTGTTGTTGTTGTTGTTGTTGTTTTTGGATACAGGAAGAAGAAGCTGAAATGACACGTCATGATGTTCTCCGTGCATTGACACGTTGTCCGTGCGTCGCTGTTTTGATGGGGATATCGCAACTGATTACAATTACCATGTATACAGGAATAACCCTGTTTGCTCACGCATGTAAACAGGTTTTTCCGAATGTTTCCGAAACCGGAATATTGACCATAACCCAAACGGACTGCATGTAAACGTAGTCAGTACTTTGGTGATTGTATCCAGGGTCTGTGGTGCTGGACTGAAGATATGTGTGAAGCATCCGCATTTCAGAATTTGTAGCTTCTCTGAAGCAACATCCATATTTGAAGCATTGTAGTCCACCACAAGCTCACTGGTTTTGCTGTTATCAAGCATTAGGTCGTTGCACCATTTGCTTAAGCTCTTCAATCAGTCCTCTGGACTTCTCTTCAAACATACTCTCGCAGTGAAGACAACGTTTCTTACTGTAAAATATTCACCGGAATCCTACGAGTCAATATAGTGAAAACTTCTATTTCACCAAAAAGGACACTTAATACCTTTTATTTAATTCTTTGAAAGTCTTCACTACATACGTATATTATATGAGTCTCAACAGACATGGATGTAAACTGCAATTTGACTGCTTGGTGGAGGCATACATCCACTAGGCTGTAGTTCTAGTTTTATAAAAGTGAAAATTCCGATTGTGTGACTACACTTTGCAGTAATGATGCAAAATGACGATGATTGTTAAGTCACTGAAATCTCACTTTGCTGCTCACTACAGAATAAACTGTTGAGTGCCTATTTTATAGGGAGCAGTGAATTAGTGAGGGAGACACAGCCTGTGTGTTAAGTATAGAATGGAGTCAGGATGTGATTAGCCTAGCTTATCATAAAGCACGGTGAAACAGCAACCTTGTTCTATTCAAAGTTCGATCTGTTTCGTTTAGTTTACATAATTACCTGTCTAGTTTTGTACACAAACAGTGATTTTAGGGGGAGTTAAATGGTAAATGGGCTGTATTTATATAGCATGTTTCTAGTCTGAGGACCACTCAAAGCATTTTTACAGAAGTCTGCATTCACCCTTTCACACACATTCACACAATGGCTAGGCCACCTTTAAGCTTTTAACCATTCACACACACCGATGGCACAACAATGGGGGCAATTGGGGTTCAGTGTCTTGCCCAAGGATACTTGGAGACTGCTGAGGTCAGGGATCGAACCACTGACTCATAAGTGGATGGCTGCTGTACCGCCTGAGCCACAGCTGCCCCTGGAGTTATGTGCTGGACTATTTATTGTTGAACAACAGTCAAGCGCAGTGACTCCTGAAGTTTTGCCATGATAGTGAGGTTACCTGTACAGAGACTAGGGGATATACTTGAATATGAATATGTTATTATAGAAAGCGCAAATAATCCAATTGAAACAGATATATTTTCTGCCTAAAATTACTCATTTTTATTTGAGAAAAATAAAGTCATCTCCATGTGTGTACGTCAGCCATTGTTTCTTCCAATCAGTTCATATGATTATGGATGACCACAAGATAAAAAATGGCCATTCTTAATTGTAATTGTCCCTTCCTCATTGCAGTCAGACCTTAAATATTGGAAAAACCCTTGTGTTCTTTCAGGGGGTTCTCCTAAGGAGAGCTTTGTCACACCAAGTGCTGTAAACAGCTCTCGTCGGATGGGGAAGAATGTGATAAATCTGTGAGAATGGAACTAAAAAAAGGCCTGGCGGTTTGTGAACAGTGCAAAATGTAACCCTAACCCTAACCCTAGCTTTATGTTTATTTGTTGTCTTAGCCATATATGCTGTTGTTGGCAGTGGCAGTATGGGCAGTTTCTCCTTTGCGGGTGGCTGTTGCTCCGCCATAGTTTTCACTAGCCTTCTGACGCTGCTCACAGAGCTGTTTGACTGAGCGGCAGCTGGCAGCATGAGCGGAAGGAGGGGGCGGTTTGCAGCGTGTGTGAGTAGTGATTGACGGATGTAAGACATGCCCTCAGACGCTCCTCTGGCTCTGATTGGTTGTTGTGTCGGCCGCAGTGGATTCTTGTAAATCGCAGTAGGAGTAGTAAGTGGGACCAATGAAGCCACTTTTTTTTCACAGATTACATGTTTGATGTACTGCTGAAAGCACATTGTGTTTACGCTTGTCGTATGAAATGTGTTATATAAATAAAGTTGAATGAATGAATGAATGCTGTCTGAGCATAGAGACAGTTTTAGCAAATATGACAAAAAATTACTTTTATACAAGTTACCTAATGCAGCTTTAAGTTTAGAATTATTTTACCCCAGCATGGTTAAAAAAGGTTGTATCTTTTGGTTTGGCTAAATTCTAAGTGCTGCCCATGGTGAATCCACCAGCGTTTCCTATGTTTGCATGTGATGCCTTTCTGGTGTTTCTGACAATTTGTTGCCGGGACTTTAGAGTCTCTTTCAGCTCAAAATGTTTGAAAATTTTGAGGGCACACAGACAGACTGAGAGGACTGGTTATAGTGGGACAAAGAGGCTGACGCTGATAATATGAACTGAGAATGATCAAGCATAGAAGTTGAACCAAGAGCAGATTGTTGATAAGTTGCACAGGAATGACTTTCAGGCAGTTGAGTACAAAAACTACAAAGACAACAACCATCATCTTGTCTAGCAATGTAGCGATGTGTGTGCATACTAAACAGTGTGTAAAAGCTATGCAGATCTCTTTGCTTGAATGTGTTTATGGCTGCAACTGCTGTGGGGTTTATATTGTCTGTGCTGTCTGTTTTAATGATGTTTTATTTTGCTGTTAAAGTAATTATTTCATCTCATAGTCTAATATTGCTTGTTCCACCTGTGGCAGTGTCCATAGCTCTATTTATTGTTGGATCATTTGTGTTTCATTGAATGAAGTTTTGTCCTAGTATTTGGTTAAGTGGGAAAGCTAAACAGGAAGGAGGAGGAAGGCTGTTGTATATTTCTAATAGATTATCAGTGGTATTCACAGACTGCAACATCTGTACAAATGTTGCTTTGGACCTCAGGGGTATGATGTTGGATTGATATTTAATGAAATTGTAGGCCACCATATTACTTGAGTATAATATTCTAACACTGTTTCCATTTCTGCACATTTCCCTAGCAAACCTAAGTAACGTTGGCACATAAATGAATTTGAGATTCTCCCTTTAATATCATTACTAATATTTTTCTACATACCTTTACTGTAAATAGTTTCTATTTCCCATGAAAAACAGAACATTTTGATTTTTAAACATTTTTATGCCACCAACAACTTCCGTGGCTGAAGGCATTATGTTTTTGGATTGTCCGTATGTAAATGGTAAATGTACTTCATTTATGTAGTGCTTTTCTAGTCTTACCTACCACTCAAAGTGCTTTACAACAGAAGTGTGTCCCCATGCCAGTAGTACCTGCAGGCAAGGAATCACAGCAGCAGCAGAAGGAGGAGGCTGGAGGACAGGGGGAGGGACTTATTCTGACTGATGTCTGTGTTGTCATTCGTCTAAACTTCACTCAGTATTTCAATATCAGGAATATTGTTATCTTATTGAAATTTTAGATTTGTCGCCAGTGAGACATTAGGGAGTTTATGTACTGTAATAAATGCATCTTTTAATTTTTAATAAATGCGACTGAGTTTGTGTTATTGTGAGCAGCCTCATGTAGTCTGAATATCACTGACAGGCATTTATGTGTCAGTTGAACAGAGCTTATATAGTAAAATGTAGCATGCATCATGGAAAGGGGCAGGCATTTATGCTGTTTAAGAAATTGTCACATCATGTAACTCCCACCAAAACCACAAACTGTTGCTGTTCACTTTACTGTCTGTGTCCAGATTAAGATTGTAGACATAAGACTATATGTATTGAAATTGTGAATGTTAACAATAAATTGCCTTTAGAACTTTATACCATTGTTGTCGAAGTGGTTTCACAGAAGAACAGGGATTGAACCCAAATGCAGACCACATGGCAGGGCTGGTGTAGTTCAATAAATGTATTAAGATGATAACAGCAAAACTAAGACTTAAGGCAGGTGAGGGAGGTGACGGTCAAAACAACAGTAAAAGTCCAAAGTAGCAAACAAAAACCAAACCAAGGGAGAAGAAATCCAATACAAGTAAAGTCTAAGGAAACAAAGCAAAGTCCAAAATTTCACATAACCAGCAAAATACTCACAAGGGGAAATGCCTGACACAAGAGGTACGAAGACAAACTAGCAAAAACTAAAGGAAACACAGACTTTAATACATTGGGAGGAAGATAAATGAGGCACAGGTAAAAACTGTGTTGCAAACTGTAGTAAAAACCCCAATTGAGATACATGCCCCAAAGAATGGACATAACTCCATTCCTATGCCAAACTTACTCAATAACATTGTGGGCTAATAGTCCTGATGGTGGTAATACAGCAACCATCTTGAAAATTTATAACCAGTCACAAGTGCTACGACTTTGCAACTTTTACCAAAATGTAGGCTTAATGTGCAGAAATGTTCAGATGCTTTGAGCTGGCAGAAATTATGAAGTCCATCACTTAACTTAAACAATCTCCTTGAACATTTTTGGCTCTATTGACATGGAACTCACTACACTGCATCTTCAGGCTGTCTTCTACAAATGATCCTGGCAGATTTTTCAATTATCAAAACTGTTCGGTTTTGACTGAATTTACTGGACCCAAAGTGCCATGCACCGTAAAATGAGGCCGGAAAACAGTTGAAGTAATGTAATGATTAAAAGGTAATGAATGAGTTCAAGCAAAACCAAATCCTTATACTGAGCTGAAGGGTATAAGGATCCAGTCCCTTGGCAATTGAGGTAGACAGGTCCAATTCCTCAGTGAGAGCAAACTGACTGTTCCAAGTTCTTATGTGAGGGCAGACCAGCCGGAAACCGACAAAGCTAGTGTGGGCTAGGCACCTGAGCACAATAGGGAAAACACAACTAAG
Source organism: Chaetodon trifasciatus (assembly GCA_037975065.1). Taxonomy (NCBI): domain Eukaryota; kingdom Metazoa; phylum Chordata; class Actinopteri; order Chaetodontiformes; family Chaetodontidae; genus Chaetodon; species Chaetodon trifasciatus. The sequence goes on from JBBMOE010000074.1 coordinate 261,495, forward strand.
TAGGTATACTGAAGGCAGACAAGACAAAAACTGACAGGGTACTTACCACACAGCAAGGTAGATGATATGACGAATACTGGTTGTAATCCGGGTGCTTATAAACTGAGTGAGCAGGTTGGTCTTGATTGATGATTGCGTGCAGGTGTGTTCAGGAGACTGGTCCCAACCTGCTGGCCACTGTTACGGCCCTGGCCATATTGCTTCTGCACTGTTTGTTTGTTCCTGTGGTGTCTTTCTGTCTGGTCCATGTTTTTGTGTGTGAGTGTGTGCTCTTCTTTTTTTAGCAGCTGTGCTGGTCCTGCCCTCCTCCATACAGCAAGTGGTGTCGCTAGCCTATTGGTCCCTGCTGCTGCATCCAGCCTGTTTTAAACCGCGGGTTTTTCATTCATCGGGGGACTCGGCTTGACAGCAGTGGCTCTGTATTTTCTGGCGTGTGTTTTGAGAACTTTGTCCCCAGATCTGTGTAGATTGTGGTAGTGTTAGTAGTGTGGTTTTTGGTGGTGGGTTTTCGATCTTTCTCTGGGTTTGTTGGGTTGTAGTTTGTTACACTGTATATATTTAGCACTATTTTGTTTTGTTTTGGCTGTGACCCCTTTTTGCCTGTACATCAGGTCTCTTTTTGTTAATAATAAATTTGTGGTTGACTATTGTACATGGTTTTTGGCTTAGCGTAATTTGTTGATTTGGAGACGAAGTTTGTTTTTTTTTCACTCATATATGTCCCTGCTCCCCTAGACTGGGGCGTAACAGCCACACCCTGCAGCAACACAGACACAGACTAGAGTCTAGTATGTCTAGTCACTAGACAGACAGGGGAGAGGCAACCAGGACACAAGGAAGGGGAAACGTCTCAAGGTTAGATATACATTTGATGGACTACATTGTCACTCTCATGAGCGCTTCTTCCAGTTTGGGTTTTAAATCGGATCTGTCTGTCATACACCACTTTGCTCTCACAAACACAGTGTCATACCTCGTTTTGTGTTTGGTTATAAATGTGCAACAATGCCTGGAGACATGTCTCCCACCTGTTAGGTTGGAGGCCACTGTTTATGTTTTGTAATGTATGGTTGTCATAGTGACAGGATTACCTCAGAGGTGCTGTAAGGGATAGGGGGCAGCTGTGTGTGTGTGTGTGTGTGTGTGTGTGTGTGTGTGTGTGTGTGTGTGTATCAATACTATTTCTGAACACACTCCCTCTCAGTTGTATAGAGACTCTATTTTGGTGATGTCACCTTTCTCTGTCCCTCACACATACTGCACATTCAAACAAACAAAGTGATATTATTATCACTGGACTTTGAATATTATGACTTGTTTGCTAACATGGACGGTGTGAGTAAAGCAAAAGATGCCCCAAGCCCTATTGTTATACTGCGTGTTTTTTCTTATTATTCCTCCTCCGTGTCAAATTTCGATTCGCTACTTATCCTACAGCTTTGAGAGCACCCAGGCGAATTATATATCAAAACGTGCATCTTGATCGGGATCGGTATGCTATTACTTTTCTTAAATTTATTGCAGCTGCGATAAATTTCCCATAAAGAATGAATGGGAGGAGGTAAAAAAACTGACAAATCATTGGACTTTTTGTACTGCCTACTGCTCCGGCATACTTTCATCTAGAGACTCCATTTGAAGTTTAAACTGTAGACACAAGTCTTGTGTATTGGTGTATTATTCCACGTTTTGATAGGTCATATAGTTTTTGATCAATCACTATTCAATGACCATGATCATTTTTGGAGAAATTTTGAGATTATAATGGGTGTGTATTGCACGGAATGTTCGTGTCAGAGTGGGTGATGTCATTGGTCAGAGTGGGAGAGAGCCTAAAAAAACTTTTTTCTCTTTCCACACTCCTCCCAGCCACAATTAACATTCTACACGCATGATTTTTTTCCACATTTGTAGACAAATTTGTTCTGTCTCTCACAGTGTGCTCAAAAAATCAGAGCGACATACAGAATTTGAATTAGCAGCCTCTAAGTGCGGCCACGTCTGTCTCTGCTCCTCAATCTCTGAAGAATCTCATCATAATGTACACACTCCGGCAGTCGCCCCTGTGGCCCTTTCAAAATTTCCCCAGGGAAAATTGTCTAGTATTAGCATTACTATACTATACACCCACAGCAAACATTATTCAACTGAGATATTCACTCAAATTTGTCTGTGTCGTTATCTTATTCTTAACTGAAGACCATTACTGATATTTTTTGTACGACTTCGGCTGGCATTCAATTTTCATTAGGGATGATACTACAAGAAAACTGCAGGTATTTGTTTTTATAGCTCAAACATTCCTTGCATTGGCCCTGTGGATGCAATTTATGGTGGTAAGACCCTATAAATTGCAGCCATTCCAAACCACTAACAACAACTGTTGCAATATCCCAATGTTTTTTTTGTTTTTGTTTTTTTATTGCTTCAAGCTTCCTCATATATCAAATGTGTATTTTTAATTCATATTTGGTGATAAACAGCAAAGATGAATAAAACCAAATTTGGAATTCAGAAATATTAGAGTAAATGTCTGAATGGTGGAGGTGTTTGTGCAAGGTTTTTATTGTGAAGCAGCTGCTACGGGTCATCATGAGGAGTACTCAGCTTATGAAAACAGTTGTCAAATGCCTGTCTGGCTCTGGAGATCTCTTTAATTGTAAAAATAACCCTTATGATGTCTTTGTGATATCATTAGGGCTTGGAGACAAATATACAACAGAAAGCCTGTGGTAGAAATTGGAGATTTGTAATTTGAAAGATGTGGGTATTTATGAGACAGTCTCCTATATGAACTGTATTGAAGTGCAATATTAAATAAATGGGAGGAAGGTTCCCTTAAACCATGGATATGCGTTAATCACAAATGCCAAGTCAAGTCTTTGAATGTGATATCTTAATCACTTTTTGTTATGGCAAGGCCAGCAGAGTGCTGCAGTTTACTGGGCTTAACAATCGAGGGACTGATGTCTATATTGATTTGCTCTTCTCTTGAGGGTAGTGCTGAAACAATTGGTTGATTAATCGACCGGTCAGCTGGAAGAAAAAAAATCATCAGCAAGGGTTTGGCGATATGATGGTATATCAGAATCAGAATCAGAATCAGAATTCCTTTATTTATCCCCAAGGGGAAATTTTTTTTTGTTGCAGCGCTCCTTACAAGGATAGAGTTACAATAAAATTAGAAAAGAAAGAAAAGAGAAAGAAATATATATATAAAAAGCAAGTATATATAAAAAAAAATGACGGTAAAAATGTATTCACTGGTAGAGATTTGCAAATAACATTTCCACTGCAGAAGCTATCCCTTGGTGTTTCTGCTATATTTTTGGGGCAGGCAATCTAGCAAATCAGGGCTGGATTTAGTGACAACTAGCCACTATGTTTGGGCAACTAGGCTTCATTTGGCCCGCTCCTGCTCCACCTACACTCCACCTCTTTGCCCATTTTTGGTTAGCTGGGAGTTTGGCAGATTTGGAGATGGCAGCGGCCAGAGCTGCTGTCACTGAGCTTCACAAACAGAAACATATGGGTGAACTCACAGAGACTATGTCCATGTTTTATACAGTCTATGATGGCAATGTCATATGTGACGACGGGCAGAACCACAAGAGTTAAACAGAGAAATGAGAATCATGAGTGGGGAAGCACTGAAGTGAGAAGCACTGAAATGTGTGTATTTGATTCTACTGTAGCACTGACATGTTCATCTGTACTGTAGAGCAGGAGGACTCTGTCAGCTGTTGTGTTGAATATTCAAGTCTTTTCTGGGAAGCCACAGGCCACCTACACATCTCCATTTACTGTACTGTCCACTGATAACCTGCACCAGGGTGTGTCGACATCCTGAAGAGGCCCTCAGATGTGTTTAACTGCTGCCTAAATCCAAGACATTAAGAGTGCAGTTCAACCATAGACTTTATAAATAGTGGATGGAGCTTCTTGGGTGCTTTAAACCAGCATTCTTGCTAATGTTCAGCAGGGCAACTCCAGTGGCTCCAGAAAGAAGTCCAATTTTATGTAAGGTGATGAAAAAGAATCTTATATTTAACTTGATACGTTTCAAGTCAGTAGTTTATGAGTTTATGGTCTCAACTGCTAGTTCCAAGTCTTCTTCAAGACAGCATGATGTTCATTTTGTAAGTTATACTAACTGTTAGAGTAGAGTAGACGATATAGTAGCATCTGCTTCAGGGCATAGTTAGCTTGTGATTGTCAAGTCGCTATGGTGGTGTGTTCGAGGGTTCTTAGTCAGCTCCAAACAGGATCGAGGCATAGCAATGCATAAACGTCCCCAGCCACCCTATTGCCCAAATATGACCACTTCTGGCTCCAAGAAAGCAAGATGGAGACGGCCATAAAGCCAGACTCGAAGCTTCAGAACGGTACTCCACAAACCAATGGATGACGTCACGGTGGGTTTACACTACAATCCAGATTTCATTTAGTGATTTCTTTTAATGGTTTGATCCAATTGTCAGCATTTTACAATATTCTGTTCAAGATGATTCCAAGCAAATTCTGACCATAAACCATCTGAACAAATTACAGTTGTAAAAACATGATTTTTCACACATTTTTCATAGTATGATATTGATTACTTATTCCTATAGAGCCACACTTTTTATTTCATTTTCATGTGTGCGTGACATCCCCAAAAGAGATGTGTGGTCAGTGAAAAGTATTTTTTTCTGTATTAGGAATTTGCTCTTTTCCTAAGTCAAACTGACTTTTCATTTAGTCGGACTAAAACACTTACCTTGTTGTATGATAGTAGCTTTAATATAAGTAGTCTCAGACATATTTTAGACCATGAAGACAATGGCATCATAAGTCATACCTCATACTCATCATTCTTTTTGTGTGGCATTGCATCAGAGGAAACTTGGCCTTTTCCAAGCTTCAGTAGAAGTTGTGTAGAGAGAGAAGCTGATGTTGATTCATCAGAGAATTATTACACTACATTCTGATAAGTTCTACTTGCAGACACTCTTCCACTTCTTCTGCATCCACCAGGAAGGGAGTTGAGAACAACTTGATTTCTTTTTCGCTGACTGAATTCTGTCAAAAGAGATGTGATCACAGACACATGTAGCAAAAAGGTTGGCCTTTGCAAAAGCAAATTTGATTTTGGACAGAGTGGGGGAGTGTGCACCATTGAAGTTGCGTAGTTGTATCTAAGAGAGACAAAGCTTCGCAGAGAATGCTTTCATGTGTGCATAAAGTTGTGGTACAAGCTGGTCTTTGCCTTGCAGGCCCTTGGTAAATGTGTTAAGATGATCAGTAAGATCAACTAGAAATGCCAAGTCTGCAAACCATAGAGGGTCTCTCAGTTCATGAGGAGGTCAGTCCGTCTCATTAAAAAACTAGTCAATTTCTGAACTGAGGGAATAAATTTGCTGCAGCATGGAGCCACGACTAAGCCAGTGCACATCAGACTGTCATCAGAGTAGGTCCCCGTATTCAGCATTGACCTCAAATAGGAAAGCTTAAAATTCTCTGTGGTGAAGCCCTTGTGCTTGAATTATGTTGACAATTTTCACAACTGTTTTTATCACATCGTCAAGCTGGATTGTCTTGGCACAGAAGGCTTCTTGGTAGATGGCACAGTGCATTTTAACAGCCTCACCTCCACTCTCTCGCATCTTAGCGCACACCATAGAGGCCATTCCTTTGCGCTCATCAACCCATCTGTTGTAACTACACACAGCTTGTCCCATTTAAGTTCTACCTTGTCAATTGCATCAAATCAAACAGAAACAATTCCCCCTGATTTCTATGAAGAAATATTAGTTTTCCCACCAGGTCCAAAATTTTATGCACTCACTTGTTATCTTGCATTTCTTTGGGTCTGCCATTTTTGGTCATCCATGGGGAAAAAAAAATTTTCATTAATTTTGTTTTGTGGAGAGCCTGCCTTGTTGAAGACAGTAGCTCCACCCAGTGTGGTAAAGAGCAAGTTTCATGTGTGGGCCATGTCCCATTATATTATCCCATTATAATTACTACATTGATAATGTGTCAAGATTTATCAGCATATGTCTCATTCAATGCCATATTCAATTATTTATATAAAGCCAAATCACATCAAAAGTTGTTTAATGGCACTAGACCATACTTTAATTTACAGAGACCCAACAATTCTAACAATTCCCCCATGAGTTAGCTCTTGGTGACAGCAGCAAGGAAAATCCATCCATCTTTGTGTATATTAATATGTGATAGTATTATGTACGATAATATGCATATGATAATGACAGAAATATGACTAAGAAATTGATGCTAGCAGTCAAGAAGAGCCAGAACATCCATGACCCACAATCCAGGCACAGCCATGATCCATGACATGACATGAATGGGACATGATGGAGAGGGAGAGGAGCTCAGAGTATCATTGGAAGTCCTCTAGCAGTTTAAGCAGCATAGCTTGGGGCTGGTTGAAGGCTGTTTTACTGTTTTAACGGCAAATCTCCACTTGTGCAGAAGAAATACAGTACCCAAGTTGTTGATTGATTCATGTATCTAAGAGGATGAATCCTATTAATGACCCTAAGGGCTCTATTTTTGATTCCGCCGCTGGCATGGTGGAGGCGCGGCGCAAAGTCAGGTCCGCTGCGCCGATGGGGCGTGGCAGCACAGACTTTGCGCATGGCAATTTTTGAGGATGACTGAACCCGCGCAGGAAACTGTCCGACGCCCAGACTTCTCCCAGGAGGAGGTCCTTAGATGATAAATCCTCGGCCTCCTCGTCCTTCTCCTCCTCATCCTCCTCAAAGCAATGATGTACTCCATCTTTGTAGATAACATTAAGCATTACAATGATAACATTTGTATTTGGAATGAAATGACGTGGGTAATAGCAGACAACGATCATCAGTTACATTTTTTCCGTGTGTCTGTCTCTCGAGTACTCTGAGATAGATGCAGTATATATGCTCTGTAGCATGCCACGGCTGTTTCTGGTTGGCACAGCGACGTTAATTGATTAGTTTGCATCCCTGTTTCAACCGTGTACATTCGGTCAGGTTGAGTGACCATTACGCATGCCGAACGCGCTTGCGATATGGTCAGATGAGATACTGATCAAAATATATAAATTTAGGTCTGACTGTATGTGCTGACTCAGATAGTGGCATTGAATCGTGGCTGTTGTTAACTATTGATCGCAGTGAAATGCCAGACACTGTGGAAACCTGCCTGTGAGGTATTGGTGACGTGGGCGCACGACTCCACCGGTTTACGAAAATCCACTTGCCCAGCGGTGCGGCGCTGGCACACAGAGTTGACCAGGTTTGAGGTGGTTTCAGCGCATTTTTACGCCACCGGCGTGGACCAAAATGGACCAAAAATCCGAATCCGCCAGCTGATTATGCCGACACCTCCCCCTACTGCGCCGCAACGCCCATCCTGGCATAACTCTGTGTGCCTCAGTTTACCAAAATACCAAGTGCGCTGTGCTGCACGAAAATACCACTGCGCGGGGTGCGCACCCTGCACCCCACCAGCGGCGGGGACAAAAATAGAGCCCTAAGAGTTTAAATGTGTGATTTTGATTTGAGATATGTGACCAATACCACGCATGTGAAAATACTATGTAATTTGGATTTTGTTTGCCTGTCTGTCTGAACAAATCTTTGAATCTACCTCAATGATACTTCCAGACGTCATACTACCTCTGCTCTCCTATCTCTTTCCTCATCTGATTTCTCCCTCCCTCTTTCAGTCTGTTCTATATCACTCTCTTTTACTGTAATAACATTTTCTCTCCCTCTCTCTCTCTCCCTCTCTCCCTCTCTCCCTCTCCCTATCTCTGTGTAGAGCTCAGGGGAAGCAGAGCAGACCCTGCCTTCCCTCATTGAGGAGGGAATAAACACCACTGCTCCAGCCACACCATCTTTGCCTCATCATGCAGACCCCCATCCTTCTCTTACTTTCCTCATTCCTCCTCCTGTCTCTCCTCATCCCCTGCTCCTCCCAGAGCGAGGCAGACCTCATCGTTCAGACGCGTACTGGTCGAGTTCGTGGTATCCGCATGCCAGTGCCTGACCGCAGCTATGTCACCGCTTTCCTGGGCATCCCTTTCGCCGAGGCACCCATAGGGAAGCGACGTTTCCGTCGTGCTGAGCCCAAGCGTCCATGGACAGGGGTGTATGAGGCCAATGCCTACCCCAACGCCTGCTACCAGTTTGTGGACACATCATTCCCCGGCTTCCCGGGAAGTGAGATGTGGAACCCCAACAGAGAGATGAGTGAAGACTGCCTGTATCTCAATGTGTGGGTGCCCTCCTCACCCAGACCACACAATCTCACTGTCATGGTGTGGATCTATGGCGGAGGTACTTGGTCACGACTTACTACAAATGAGCCAAAATATAAATAGATTAGACATGACTCATTCTTTCAGTGAGGACATTGGGTCAGCAGTGCATAGCAAACAAACTAAACAAAACCACTGTTAAAAGCATTAGCAGTATTCATCTAATAATGACAATAGGTGGGAAGAAATGCACAAATACTGCATACTATGCAAATGGTCATCAGCAATGATTAAGTTAGGCTGCTGCCTCTACCCTCTATTATTTTTCACTGAAATCCAGCCACTGGCCATGCCAGTTAGCAGTGACTTGCATGAAGAACAAATAATAAATACTGTTATGGAGCACAAGGTTTTATTTTATGCATTCATTATACATGCTTCTATTTTATTAGACCTGCATCATCTTGGCCAACAATTTTATTTTGCACCTACTGGGAAGATTTAGCCAAATTTGAGGTTATTTAGTTAACATAGCAAAAAGGGAAAATGCAATCCAGACGTTGACAGTGTCTCTCAGCCTGATACCCTTTCAGCTGCTTCCTTATAAATGTAAAGATATTGGAGCATGGATAACTCTAGATGTTAACCATCATAATTCAAAATATGCATCCTTGAATTGTAACCGCCATGCTGTTTTATACAGCAAAGCTTCCATCTGTTGTGAGAGATTGTGGTACAATGGGTTGATACTATACTGTAATCTTTCCAGGATTCTACAGTGGTTCTTCTTCTCTGGACGTGTATGATGGTCGTTACCTAGCTCACAGTGAGACAGTAATTGTGGTTTCTATGAACTACCGGCTCGGTGCCTTTGGTTTTCTTGCTCTGCATGGCTCCTCTGAGGCTCCTGGCAATGTGGGTCTGCTGGACCAGAGAATGGCACTGCAGTGGGTACAAGACAACATCCATGTCTTTGGTGGAAACCCCAAACAGGTTAGTTTCTCACTGTTTTGTCTATTCAATTCAATTCAATTCAGTTTTATTTGTATAGCACCAAATCACAACAAAAGTTGTCTCAGGACACTTTACATATAGAGCTGGTACAGGCCGAGCTCTTTGATCTACAGAGACCCAACAATTCCCTCATGAGCAAGCACTTGGCAACAGCGGTGAGGAAAAACTTCCTTTTAACAGGCAGAAACCTCAGGCAGAACCAGGCTCTGGGTGGGCGGCCATCTGCCTCGACCGGTTGGGTGAGAGAGGGAGAGCAAGAGAGAGAGAGTGAGACAGACAGAGAGAGAGAGAGACAGAAATGCAGTCAGAGAGAGAGAGAGACAGACAGACAGAGAGAGACAGACAGACATGCAGTCACAGTAACAGTGACAGTGGATGTAATATCAGTAGTAGCATTTGCAGTGGATGTCAGGCAGGGCCATGGCAGGAGACGTAGCTGTAATCCACGATCCAGATTCAGCCACTGTCCATGGGAACCTGCGAGACGACAAAGCACAGAGACTCCGGGGAAGGAGCTAAATTAGTAACACGCCGTGGTAGGTCATGAAAGTGTGCAGATGGAGAGGGACAGAGGGACAGAGGAGCTCGGTGTATCTTTGGAGGTCCCCCGACAGTCTAATGCTATAGCAGCATAACTAGGGGCTGGTCCAGGACAAGCCTGAGCCAACCCTAACTATAAGCTTTATCAAAAAGGAAAATTTTAAGCCTACTCTTAAATGTAGAGACAGTGTCTGCCTCCCGGACAAAGACTGGAAGATGGTTCCACAGGAGAGGAGCTTGATAGCTAAATGCTCTGGCTCCTGTTCTGCTTTTNTGGCAACTTTAAAGACACTCAAATCCTGCTTGGGGTCAACCAGGACGAAGGCACTTATTTCCTGCTGTACGGAGCACCAGGCTTCAGCAAGGACAATGAGAGCCTCATTGCCCGAGAAGACTTCTTAGAAGGTGAAGCTCAGCTCATCTCACCTGGAAAGAACGGATATAGACACAAAAAATACCCCAAAATTCTGTTCAGCTGAAATTCAAGGTTGAAGTAGAAGCTCATTTAGAATGGACAATAGATTGATCCTGCAGTCACGAAAAGCAGCACAATTGATGTCGAAAGGTGGTTTAGACTTAATGGTCCATATAATAATTGTGTATGCAGTTCTGACATTATACAGTAATATTAGTGTTGTCAAAATTACATTTGTGTGTTTTTTTAACTTAATAATATATATAATAATAATAAATAAATATAATAATAAATGATAATAATAAATACAGTTAGATTTGAATAGATGTGGCTGACATTACATGAAACACCACTGCAAAAATGAAAGTGAACCAGTAGTTTCAACAGTTTATGTAAGTGCAGAAACTGACAGTTCTCCATAATCATTCTGTCAATGTGACAAATCAGAGAGAATTATAGAAATCACCACTATCACATTCAACCAAAACAACTGCTGCCATGATTTTACCTTCCAAATATAACATCTCAAATTGCACCTAAAAACCTAACTTTTCCAGGTGTCAAGATGAGTGTACCACATGCTAACGACATTGGCTTGGAGGCAGTGGTGCTGCAGTATACTGACTGGATGGATGAAAATAACGGGGTGAAGAACCGCGACGCCTTGGACGACATTGTTGGTGACCATAATGTCATATGCCCACTGGCTCATTTTGCTCGCTCTTACGCCCAGTACAACTCCCTCAAGGCTAACATGGGAGGAGCCAGCACTGGGGTGGTGAACAGTGGAGGAAACTCACAAGGTAAGATTACACACAGTTGTCACCCGTAGAGGAGTGTGTTATTATGGAGACGAGAAATTGTGCCTCAAAGCTACTTTTGGGACATTTTAAGTTGTGCTGTGCTCTGGATGATGCATCAGCTGGACTTCCGTATCAGCCCCATCTTGGCCCTCACAAAAAATCCACATCAAAATGTAGAAAAATATGATTTCTCATTTTATTTATGTAGTTACTTTTTATTCGATTCTCAAATTAATTTACCATTATAATTTTTTGTATGTTTAAAGTAACCTCCACAACACCACTACAATTTACTGTATTGGAAAAATCAAGTACAGATAAGAAAATGAAGACCCACTCTTAATTTGGCAAGTTACTGGTTAAAAACATATTAGAGAGTTCTGTGATTGGTGCTTCCTGTATAAACCCATAGACTGCCTTTTTTATACAACCAAACACAGCTACATTGCAGACTGATGTTAAAGTTAGTTAATCATATTTTATTTCAAAGAGGGATGGTTCTTTTATGAATAGAATATTGGATATTATGATTAAATGATAAACGTACCTATATACAGTTTTGTCAATGTATGCATCTTTGCTTGCAGAAGTTTACATGACCAAAACAAACTAGTCAGTCTTAGGTGTCAGATTGCTTTCCTTTTGTTTTTGAATATGATGAATATGCAATGGCCAGATTACAGTGGACTTTAATGTGGGTGGCTTTGTTTGTGATTTAAGCTTTTGGCAAAAGAAGATCAAAGGCTCTCTCACAGGTTATATGTGTTTGTTTCTTCTGAATTGAATGACTGAATAACAATAATAGTAGTGTAATGACAGAAATGCTGTAATGCAGGTTGTGTTTTCTCAGTGCTGACAGCTATTTAGCTTGGAACCGTATGGTTAAAGCTGCAGTAGGTAAGATCAAGAAGAGAGTAGACTTAGCCTGAAAATTTGAACCAACGCAAGTTCATGTCACTCCCCCCCCCCACCCCACAGCTTATGTAAGTAGTGATTGACAAATGTCAGACACTCCCTCAGACACTCCTCTGGCTCTCATTGGTTGTTTTGTGTCAGGCACGGTGGATTCTTGCAAATCACAGTAGGAGCAGTAGGTGGGACCAATGGAGCTGTTTTTTTTCCACAGATTACATTTTTCATGTTCTGCTGTCGGCAAAGGGACAGTTTTACCAAATATGACAAAAAATTACTTTTATACAAGTTACCTACTGCAGCTTTAAAGTTGTGATGTCACAAAATCCTGCTTATACATATATGTCTCAAACTCAGATTTAAGGTGAGCGCAAAGAAACTTAACCTCCTTCAGCAGATGAATGTGAAAACAAACTCTGCGCATACATCATGCTTCATCACTATACAACTGTACACTGTACAGTTCTAATATAAGAAAAATAAAAATTAAATTAAATTCAGTTTTATTTATATAGCACCAAATCACAACAGAAGTTGTGACACTTTCCATATAGAGCTGGTACGTTCCACTCTTTTTTTGCAGTATATAATTGAAATATACGCAGTGTTGGCAAGGCCTCGGTTGAGGACTGGGAGCCAAAAAATAAAATTAAATACACTAGTCAAAATCACTTTCATCGTTACGTTTCTCATTACGATTTTTTCCTTGGGTTATGACTGCCTTTTTCCATTTTATTATATTTAATATTCAGTTCAGTGTAAAAGTTGGTCAGGCTCTTAAAAATATCAATTTATACAGCATGAGGCATCAGGAAATTACTCAATGTCCAGTATTTTGCAGTAATTTCTAGATGACTGCAACAAACATGATTAATGACTCATCCACCAAGCCAAACATTTCACCAGCATCTACAGAGAGAGGTACTGTATAAAAATAATAACCACTCATGCTTTTTTCCTGCTGCTTCTCAAGGAGGTGTCTACCTCTACCTATTCGACCACCGAGCATCAAACCTGGCCTGGCCAGAGTGGATGGGTGTGATCCACGGATATGAGATTGAGTTTGTCTTTGGCCTGCCGCTGGAGAAGAGACTCAACTACACTTCAGAGGAGGAGAAACTGAGCCGACGCATGATGAGATACTGGGCCAACTTTGCACGCACTGGGTGAGTCATTGCAGACAGTAAAACAATAAATCTGTCATGTTATTATTAACTATAATGAGCAGCAGAGAGAACAGACCTTCTTGAATAAGTTGCTTTGTTACAGAATAGGTGAAGTGGTCACTTACAGACCCGACCAGAAGTTACAGCTCCAGCCCAAGTCAGGTAGTCCAGGTGATTTTTCCAAGTCAAGTCCAGTTACTTCTGGGAAACACATATGCCTACTAAACATCAATGTGTTAACATTATCATTATGGACATGTTAGCATGCTCAGACTAGCATTTAGCACAAAGCAACACCATGTATAGTCTCACAAAGCCCCTTGCATCACCATAGACTGTTATTATTCTGGTTCTGCCCTGGGGTCTCCTCCCAGCTGGAGGTCCCTAACTACCTTAACAGGTAGATATTAAAGAGGAAAATGCAACCTATGAGGGGTAAACCTCACCATTCAATCAGCCATCTGCTGAGACCAATCAGGCAGGTCCTGACATCATCTCATCTTTTGTGCTGAAATTATTTAGATCATGCAATTTAGCAAATACATGCTTCTCAGTAGTTAAAACAACTAGTTTTTCCAAACATTTTGTGCATATCAAAATGTTGGTTCCGTCCTACAAATTTGAACATTATTGTAATAAATGAATGTGAAATATGTGAACATGGCTCACATACAGTATTTGCTTGTAACCTTTTTTCTAGTGAAGTCCAACCAAGATTGTAATGTGAGTATAGCCGGAAAATCCACAAAATTGCTACTATTTCCATGCAGTTACTGCACTGATAAGATCTTGAGCCTTGTTCACGCAAGATTTAAAAATGTCTGTCCAGACATCCATAAGACTGCCTTTGAACACACCTCTTAGAGGTCATTCTTGGTGTAAAAAAACTGGATCGGGTTGCATCAGCTGTTCATAAATTCATTACTGAGAGTGAATGTGAAGTCCCTCCTAAATTCTCAGTAACTACTACCTAATTTCAACTGATGATTTACAAAATCATTAAGAAAATAAAGGCTTTAGTCAAGTGTAAATCAGTTGAGAGGAACTATTTGTATTACTCTCCAATCAAGAGTAATCAAGTATATAAACAGGAAGTCACTGTAGCACCAAAAAGATACACAGTGGTGGAAAAAAGGTTCGGGCACCCCATGCATTTGTGAAATATTGCATTAAGAATCACTCTTAGGTCTTCAAGTGCATTTTCTTTTAGTACAGTCACAGCCAAAATACTAAACAAATCCTTGGTTCCATAAAAATACAAAAGAAATTTTGAGTATTGGGTCATTTTGGTACCAGTGATCCACCAATGAAGTGGATCACTGAAGTCGTGCTTTTCATTAAAAGACACAATTTTTGTTGCCGTGCTTCATGTCTATATAAAGCCAGCACATTTGAAAGTTCTTCAGAGACAAAAATGGCTAAAACAAGGAACCTAATGCAGGAAACACGCCTGAAGATACAGATTCTCAGCCAGGAAGGGTACAGCTGCCGCCAGATAGCCAGTAAGTGCAGATGCAGTCCTTCAGCAGTTGGATACACTCTGCAGAAATACAGACAGACCAACAGCTTGGAAGACAAACCAAGATCTGTGTGTCCAGGGGTTTCTTCAGCAAGAAATGACCGCATCCTGATCCGCATGTGCAGGGAAAACCGCAGAATGACATCACAGGAGCTTCAGCAGCAGTGGTCAAACCAAACTGGTGGCCAGTGTTCCACCCGCACTGTACGTGACCGACTTTTAGATCATGGCTTAAGGTCCTACAAGGCTGTCAAGAAGTCCCTGATCAATGAGAGATAGAGGTTAGCCTGGTGTCGTTGGGCCCAACGCACAAGAAGTGGACAGCCAGGAACTGGAAGAAGATTCTGTGGTCAGGTATGCTAATGTGAGGATATGCAGAAGCATTGCCAGGCGAAGCATTATCTTCAGCAAGTACAGTACCTACTGTCAAGCATGGTAGAGGCAGTATCATGGTTTGGGGATGCATGAGTGCTACTGGTGTTGGTCATCTCACTATCTGTGATGGCACATTGAACTCTGCCAAGTATTGTGCCATTCTCGAAACCCACATGCTCCCTTCTGCACGTGCAGTGTTCCGTCGAGGTCAAAACTGGATGTTTCAACAAGATAATGCCCCTTGCCACACATCCAGGACCAGTAGAATTTGGCTGCAGGAGCACAGTATCCAGGTCTTAGAGTGGCCAGCTCAATCCCCGGACATGAGCCCCATTGAAAATCTGTGGTGGATTATCAAAAGGTCTGTTTCAAAGCATAAACCAAAGAATTTAGAAGAATTAAAAGCAGTAATTCAAGAAGAATGGGACAAGATTACCCCTCAACAGTGTGAAAGGCTCGTGGGGAACATGCCAGCCAGGATTAGAGCTCTACTGCGTGCTAATGGCAAGACTACTAAATATTAATTTGATGATGTGATGGTTTATGTATTTTTTGTTCAGTTTTGAACACATTCTCTGTTATTTCTTGACTTTGATACCGACAATGTTGAGAACTGACATAATGAAACTGTCAAGAATACAGTTTTGTTAGTTTTTCTTGTAAACAATAAACAAAAAAAATATAATTTGTATTTGTTTGTGTCTGTCTAATGCAGCCACACCTTTTGAAACACAAAAAAGATTTTTCCACAAATATTTCATGATAATATTTGTAGGGTGATTTGTAGGGTGAGGTGATGGATCTCCATTTGTCATGTTTCCACCTTGGAAAGCCATTTTGCCAGTGTATCGTAGTTACTGATCCTTACGTCGTTACCACAGCAACCCATGTAGATAGGTTGGTAATGTTTGGATACTCAAATCAGATCTGATCACTTGGCCTAGCCTAGGCCTAAGAAACTTAAAAGCAATTTTTATTCCATCTTCTCTCTCTCTCTCTGTCTCAATCTTGCACACTCTCTCTCCAGTTGTTCTGTCCCATAAAGGCTAATTCCCTTTATTCTCATCCCTTTCAGAAATCCTAATGTCAACCATGATGGACTGGTTGAAAGCAAGAAGCGATGGCCTCTGTTCACTATCAGTGAGCAGAAACATGTTGGACTCAATACTGAAACACTGAGGATCCACAAAGGTCTGAGGAACCAGATGTGTGCTTTCTGGAACCGCTTCCTGCCACGCCTCCTCAACATCACTGGTAAACACTACTTCGACTCAACAAATGCAGTCTGAATACTAGTAGTTCACTAGTCTTTGCCCTAAGTTAAACTTACTGCACAGTCATACCAGAAAGCAACATTGCACTTCACACAACTCTGTAGACCTGAAGGGGTCAACTAATATTCAGTTTCAACATAAACAAATCATTTTGACAGAACCCCTCATTTTCATAATATATGTGACCAAGATGTGTACTGAGTGGGACATTTTATTTGTAAAAATAGCAGAATGTGCATTTGCACATATTGCTGTCTTTCTTCATGATGTTAAGCTGATATCAAAGAACCTTAACATATCCTACAGTTGTTTCACATTAAAAGCCTTTTTCTAACGTTGAGAAAACACATACAACAAAGTACAGACACAGCTGTTGCACAACTCCTCTCCACCAAACATTTTTGACTATCTTGTCTTCACCAGGGTGGTGTCTTAAGTTGTTTCCTTATATCCACTGAAAGTAGATACAGAGTGTATTCACTGTGTTTCCAAACATTACTTTAAAAAAGATAGTTGCAGTTTTGTATATACTCACAAGACTGATCAAAGGAAACTGGAAACAACCTCAGAGACCCCTCTAATTAAAGATAAAATAGCTCTAGACCTTTAGTGGATAAAGTGCAACATATTTTTATTTTGACATTTTGACAGTAGCTTAATATCAAAGAAATGAACAGCAAATTAGTGAATGAAAACAGCATTTATGTTTTGAGAAACAGAAGGGACACAAGTAGAGTGGTAAGTGTGACGCTATTGGAAATATACATTAACTCGAATTTATGAGGACAACAGCTGGGCATACCAGGAACGTTTAGTTTACTTTAACAGCAAATTAAAATGAGGTTACCTCTGACTAACATCTGATAATATATACTTATGAAATGGGAAATTAGGAATAAAGGTCTGTCTCAAATAAAATCCTGTCTAAATCTAAGGTAATACATACAAGTGTCACGTACAGGTAATACTGGTAACATGATTTGTTTTAGGTCTAGGTGATTTAATTACCGTTAAGCCTTCTGGCTGTATCAGTTACTACAAACTAACCACATATAATCACCTCACCTGAAACCCTGGTGAGCTTGACTAACCTTCCGCATTCGATTCGGTTGGGCCAGCCTCTTCTCTTCCTCTTGGTTCCTGGGTTGTCGAATGATAAGATGAGTCTTTATTGATCCCCAGAGGGGAAATCTGGTTGAAAGACAGAAATAAGTACAAATAAAATAGTGAAAGTAAAAAAATAAAGAATAACAAGTACATAACACTAAAGGATAGACGTAAAAAATAGAAACTATACTGAAGAAATTACAGGCAGAATTACAAGGTAAAATCATAGGGATATGTTTAATACGGAAGAGTCACCAAGTATATGTAAACAACATTCGTAAGACTAATATGTAATATAATAAACTAATGATTCTTAGTGTTTGTTTGTTAGAAATATAGCATATAGTAATAAAACAATAAATCAAATATAATATAGTATTGCCTGAGTATGAGTATAGTGTAGTGTAGTATAGTATAATATATGATCAGCAATAAATATACTATAAAATAAGCAAAATATAATAATCACTCCAGCAGCGAGACAATTGAAAGAGAGCGTATTATTCGTTTCCCAAGTGCGTCAGACACTGTGGGGTCAAAGCTGGCAGTTAGAAGTGGTTTTGATAGTCTGTGGTCTCCACTGCTGTTGTACAGTCTGATGGCAGTGGGTACAAACGAGCACCTGAAGTGTTCTATTTTGCATCTAAGTGGGATGATAAAGCAGATGAATGAGCTGCCCATCTGCTACAGCTCATTCTAGAGATGGTGAGAGGGGGTTATTCAGAATCGCTTTGATCTTGTCCTTCATCCTCATCTCTGCCACAGACTCCCGACTGTCCATTTCTGACCACAGCTGGCCCTCCTTACCAGCTTGTTAAGTTTGCTGGCCTCACCAGCCCTGATGCCACCTCATCAGCACACTACAGCATAGAATGGCTCGCTGGCTAGTGCTGACCAATAGAAGATCTTCAGAAGCCTGTTGCACACACTGAAGAATCTGAGTTTCTTCAGGAAGAACAGTCTGTTCTGGCCCTTCCTGACGATGGTGTCAGTGTCATGAGACCAGTCTAATTTATTGTTGATGTGGACCCCAAGCAAGCTTACGTAACATGCTCATGATTCATGGAGTGTACAGTAGACAGAAGTCAAAAAAAGCGAAAGACCAAAAACAAGGAAAACAGCAGGAGACAGGCTGTACACTGCTCTGCACCCTGAAGTAGGATAGAGTAAGTAAAATACTTAAACAATGAGGTTTATCACTCAGTGTCTGTCAGTCTTCACAAAAAGTTTCTATCCTCTGCACTCGTATGCATTCATGTCTCTCATCTGTGTTGTCTGCCCTCAGAGAGACCCACCATCTTGAGGTTGGCACCCATTAAAAACAGAAATGACTGCCTGTTGTTGTAACATGAACAACAAGACAGTATAAGTGCAACTTCAGTATGCCGTAAAAGCTTCACCGCTAATGAACACTTTCTGTCCACTGTTACTAAGTCTGTGTATTTCTTCTTTCAGACAACATAGATGAAGCAGAGCGTCAGTGGAAGGTGGAGTTCCACCGCTGGTCCTCCTACATGATGCACTGGAAGAGCCAGTTTGACCACTACAGCAAGCAGGAGCGCTGCACTGACCTCTGAAAGCCTCAGCAGAGAGATGATAGAATGATGGGAAGGGGAGAGGCCAAGAGAAGAAGCTATGGCCATTTTCCTCCATAGCCCCTCAGTGAAGTCTATCTTCATTCAACTTTTTTTTATCTCTTCTGTTTCACTACACACCCAACAGGCACTGTTAATCTTTATTTATATTATTTATACTATTTATTATGTGTTGTTTTTCTGAATTTGTGTGTCTCTCTGAGGAAATATAGGGCTATGGAGGGAACTTGTCATCAGTATGGAGTAATATTAGAAATGTCAAAGATTAGTCATTACCTCTGTGAGTGTGTGTGTGTGTGTGTGTGTGTGTGTGTGTGTGTGTGTGTGTGTGTGTGTGCGTGTGTGTAAGCATGCGTGTGCGTGAATGGCTTGAAAGCCTCCTGTTTAACTCAAATCTCGACAGGTCCATAACACTACACCACTACCACTGTTGGTTTACTGTTGACTCACTTGTTTTTGTGCTGATCTCATTAACTCTGTTTTGTTTTCTGACGACTCCTTCTTTCCAACATATCAGGGTTTGTTTTTTGGACATAAAAGCACTGGTTATTTCTGTCTCACATTTCTGATGAATCCTTTTATTCTCATTCTTGTTCATAACTACTATTATGACCACTATTGTGATTACCCGTCATGTCCTGCTTAACCACGTGTTTCTAATGTGGTAAAGCCACACCCAAAGTCAGTTGGGTTACATCCCAGTGTTTTTGTGTGAAAAGGTTCCATGGAAACATTGGTTTCTCTAATTTGTCCTCTGTACTAGGAAAACTGCTTTCCTTCTTTCGTACCTTTGTAACTTAGATCCTTCCACTTGTACTATAGATGGTGCATGACATTCAGTCCAGCTGATGCATAATTTACATGACATTTCAAAACTTTAAATCAGCTTGACAGTTGGAACTGAAAATATCTACTGATACTGTAAAAAAAAAATGTCAAGATGTGATGAAAAAAAAATCCTGCAAATGAATCACAACTGTAAAGGGAAACAGCCCCCACCCACGAGTCAGGGAGGCTGTGTAATTTGCTGAAGAGCAGCCACATTGGCCACAAAGGATACTATGGGATAATGGTAACTGTTTAAATTTTATCAGTAGTACAACTGAGAGGTGTCATAAATTCGGTGACCTACTCAGTGCTGTCCATTATGTAAAAACAATGTCTTTTTAATGAAACACTGCTACTAACCTTATTGTTTAATCAAACATTTTTCATCAGAAAACAGTGTAAATGCCTGAGTATAAGGTGACATCAGCAGATGTCTCATAATTAGTTCAAAACCATGCAATATTCAGTTTATTTAGTAGCAATTTCTAACATTTGAGAACATTCAATCATCAAGTTTTGGCATTTTTGCTTGAAAAGGGACATTGATGATTCAACGATTATCAAAACAGTTGCCAATGAATTTTTATTCAATCAACTAATCAACATTGACTAATCGATGCATCTCTAACCTTAAATCTGCTAACATTTGCTACAACCAAGTAAAATTGTAGCAACTAAACAGCTCAGTGTGTTGCATTGAGCGAAGGTGTGGTTTACCGCTTAAATATAGCTTCTCATTTGTAAGAGGATGATTATGTTGTTTCTTTTTTCAAAAGTTACATAGTTTCACTTAAAAGCCACTATATGTAGGATTTGAAAAATGTCTTACCATGGTGTAGTAAAGTGAAGAACCTCACATTTCCAATTCCAATTCCATTTGAATACACCCATTATAATGTAATAATATCCATCTTTGTGCTACCATAACATACTATACTATATAGTAGTATATATTATATATTATTACATTTTGACAAATTCTTACATTGCAGTGAGAGCGAATCAGTTGCTAGAGGGAGGAATGAGGGTCATGGCAAAGTGGCTAAAGGGATACCTGCAGTCCTAGTAACTTATTCAGCCTTCAAAAAGCCTTGGTGGCTTTTCTAGTACAACAGAAAATTTTGGTGATTTAGCAACCTGGAAGGAACTTACATTCTTATATGAGGATTTTACATACAGTCTAAAAATACAGTTTTTTTTTTTCACTATATTTAAATGTGACTGCTTGTACTGCCAGAATTTTATTATTATTATTCAGTGTGCAGAGGTCTGTTACAGTAAACAGCATTTAGACATCTGTGTTTCACAGTGTAAGTTAATTGAAGAGTTAACAGAATACATCAATAATTGGATCCATGACCTCAGTCCTCCTTAAATCTTGGACTCAACAACTGCACTGAATTATGTGTGTGTATTGTCTGTCATCCACTCAGTGTCTTGTGCAGCTGTGATGTATGTCATTAACATTTTTGTGACACACCTCCCTCTGTTCATTCCAGTCTTCACTGCTTTATCTCTCTCTGTCCTGTCATTTTTCTTTTCTGTTTTTCTCCTCCTATCCCCCTTCCTTCCAACTCACATCTCCCCTCTCCATTTCTTTACTTTATTCTATTTTCCACCAACTGCCCAACCCTCTCCTGTCCTTCCCCCATCTCTAACACATCCTCCCATCTTCCATTCCTCCTCCATCTCCTCTGACCTCCTCTTCTCCTCCTGCATCTGTTCATTTCTCTCTATCATGGCCCTGTAGTCCGGCTCCTCGCCCAGCTTTCCACCTCCCGGTCGTTCTCTTCCTTAATCCTTTTCTCCACTCCGGCTGTCATCTTCATCTTCATCTCTAATCAACCTCTACCCACTCTTCTGTCTTTCCTCCGCTCTTCCTTTAATCCTTCACTCTTTCCTTTTCCTTCTCCCTCTCACTCTTGCTTCAGACTTTCTTTCCACTACCCCTCATTCCTCTTTGTCCTTCCACCTCATCTAACTTTTCTCCTCTTCATCATCTCTCTCATCTCTCTTTCCTTCCTCATACATCTCTCAGTTGCATCACTCTTTCCCTTCCGCTCCCTCCCCCATCTCTCTATCCTCCTGCTTTCTCGTTAGTTTAATGGAGGCAGAGTAATTCACTCAGCAGCAGGATAATGTGACAGAGTGCTGGCTCAGCCTCTGGCCTGCCAGCCAAAAGGACACAATGGATGGATGGATGGAAAATAGAGGTGGAAAGGTAAAGAGATGAGGCAAGGAGAATGGGACAGGGGATGGGGAGATAGAGGGGAGATGGATGAGGCAGAAAGAGGAGGAGATGTGATGGAGAGATGAAAAGACAGTCAGAGAAATACATCATTACATAAGTCCATAGAAAAACCTTGTATGTGAGTAACAGCTTACATTTTCAACTGATAACGTGACAAATTATTAAAATGTAATTAAAAGTTTTAAAACCTCATTCTCAAAATGACACAAATTACCAGTCATTAGCTGCTGATTTAAAAATAAACTATAATATCCTGATCAAATTTGGGTTTCAGGGCCAAACCTGGATTTTACGGGGCCCCATCCAGGATTTGACAACAGAACAAACCAATATACAAGTTTTATTTTTAACCTCAAAAACCAAATGGCTAAAGGTTCCATCTTTTGCACATAAAGACTGGACTTGTATATATATAGACAGGCTCTTTAACATTTTTATTTTTAACTGTAAGGCTCACAGTAAATACTTTTATTTAACAGCATTCACTCATATTTGCAAATAGAAAACTGCAGAAAAATGCAGGGGAAAGTGTAAATTGTGCCAAAAGTTGAAAAAATATTTAAACTTGACCCCCATCTAGCCTTAGCCATCCATTACTGATACTTGAGGCTGATTTTGATACTACAGAGCTCTGACAGTCCTGAAAGATCATATTTTCTGTCTTTGTGCACATGTTCCATATATTGTCTCGACTCATTATTATCTTGTTCTTACAAGATCCATGTTTAATGCATGAGTTATTAACTTCTGCTAACAAGATGTGGTACTTTATACATGATTAGCTTGTTTCAAAGTCTCAAATTTTTGTTTTGTGGGAACAAGATACCTCATTTCACAAGTCTATATACTGTGCGCAAAAGTTATTTACTTGTGAGAGATCCATATGTTGTATGCACTAAAGATATACTTAATAACGAAGTAATACTTGTACATTCATGCTGTCATCTGGTGGATTCAAGTAAAAAAAAAATGCATAATTAATCTTTCAGGACTGGGGACTCTCTTAGAATTCACATTATCATTTGCTGAATGGAACTTCTGACTTTGGCTGCCTTCTCACTCCACCTGAGTGTGTAGGTGTGTGTCATTTGTCTGTCTCTGCCTCTCTGCCTCCTTTAATATCTGTGTGTGTGTGTGTGTGTGTGTGTGTGTGTCTGTCTGTCTGTCTGTCTGTCTGTCTGTCTGTCTGTCTGTCTGTCT
Organism: Chaetodon trifasciatus; assembly: GCA_037975065.1. Lineage (NCBI taxonomy): Eukaryota > Metazoa > Chordata > Actinopteri > Chaetodontiformes > Chaetodontidae > Chaetodon > Chaetodon trifasciatus. The sequence goes on from JBBMOE010000074.1 coordinate 284,751, forward strand.
GTCTGTGCGGGTGGGTGGATGTGTAGTGAAATGTCTACCTGTCTGTCATCCTCTTCGCCATTTTTAGGTGAACACTGAGAGAGAATTGAATCAGCACTCTGATTGGCCCATGCCTGTCCCAGCAAAGCATCTCTTTTGGCATGTAAAGTTATTTATGGACTGGAGTAGTGTAGTCTAGCATTAAAAAGAACTAAATATGAATAAAGGGTTGTACCTGATGTCTAAAATACCAGTGAAGAATGCATGTGTGACTGGCTGTGTGAGTGACAGCTCCAGTTCTTCTTATCTAATGGGAGATCCCGCTTAAGCCCCACCTCCTTCCCTTGCCCTCCTATTAAATCCTTATGCATGTCCTGAAGTCAACTTCATCCCTACCAAACTTGGACTGTTATTTTCTGTAAAATTTGTACTTTTGAACAAAACTATTATTAAAGTAATATATCTCTTATCTTAGGTATGTTTGATGTTAGCAATAACGTAAATATATCAGTAAAGGAATATATTTGATATTTAAATGCAATGAAAATATGACGTGATCAAACAACAATGATGATGATGGATAGAGGTTGTGTTTTAAAAGCAATATTATTCTGAGTATCAACTAAAAATGAGTGCCATAAATCTCTTTTCTTGTATTTTTCTGTTTGTTTGACTTGTTTCAGTCCTCTGCCCCATCGTTTGTTGTAGTCACCAGTACTGTAAGTGTTAAAGGCTTCTGTAGCTACCCAGTATGTCTCTGTATTCATGAATGCCGAATTGGTTAAGCTATAGCAACAGAAATAAAGACATCCTGCTGCTTCTGTCCGCCTCGAGGTTTTATTGACTCTCAGCATGCACTGTCAGCTGTATGATTTAGACAGGATACAAAAAGTCAGATTTTCATGATTTAAGATTTTTGCCATATGAATCAAGGCTAGAAGGTCCAATTTTTGGTTCAAACTCTCATGTAGCATGTAAAATGAAACTGCAAATTATGGTGATATGACACATCCAGTTTATGAGAGCATCGTGCCATTATACGTGTTTATCACTGAATTGTGATAATTGAAATGGTCATTTTATTAAGATAAAAACAAATAGCAATGACATCAAGTGCAACTTATACAACAGTTAGTAATTGAAATTTTTGAGACTTTTAACTTTCATTTTATTTACAGAATATTCTATATTCCTGTGACTATAGCTAATGGAGTGTAGAATCTGACTTTACATTAAATGCTAAGTGGACTATATTTATATAGTGCTTTTCTAGTCTGAATGACCACGGCGCAATTTGGTGCTCAGTATCACTCGGACATGTAAACTGTAGGGGCCATGGATTGAAACATCAACCTTCTGGCAAGTGGATGACAGCTTTACCTCCTGAGCCACAGCTGCGCCAATTGCATTACATTACAGTCATTACATACAAGACAACATGATGAATGCTACTGTACTCTACTGTACTTCATAGCATCAGTTGATTTTCTGTGGAACCTCATTCACACTATGAAAAAAAATCATGAAAAACTGACAAAAAAAAGTAAGTCAATATTATGAGATACTAAGTCATAATCAATCAATCACACCAAGACATTTTATTTTTGTCTTAAATAATGAAGCAGTTTCGTAGTTTCTGAGGGACACACGAGAGGAAAATGAGAAACAAATGTTTCCAGATGTCAGGCGAGAGGTCAGAAGTGTTGGCTTTCGTTTACTCATAGTCTCATGCTGCCACCTAGTGGCTCTCACTTTCTATGCACCTAGAGCAACTGAGGATCATTATAATTAATTTATTCCCATGTCATTGTACTGCACAGATCATTTTGCGTGCTACCATCTAGTACACATACTGTCACTTCTTGATTTTGGCCTACATATCCAATTTTTAGGTACATAGTACAAAATGGCTAAAAAAAAAGAACATATTGTCTTGTAATAATATCTCACTTAAAGCTCTGTGATACCACCCTAAGCTACCTTCCTCAGTCAGTAATGTGGTTTTGAATTCTTCTGTTCATTTATGAAATAACTACAGGCAATTTGATAATGATTATGTTTCCATTCAGTCCTGTCTGGTGTTCTCACAGCAAGAAAAAGTGATATCACACTTAACAGATATAACAGATGTGTTATCAGTTCAGATTTAAATGTGATAGATACAAAATTATACAGAACAAGACTGATGGCAACAGAGAAACATTATCTTATTTCCTATGGCAAGGTCCTGCTTGGTCAAAGGTACTATCCTTAGTATCACAGATGCTAAGTGTCATTCTTTCTGTCTGTCCCATTTTGGGCCTACTCTATCATGAAAACACTTGTTTGTTGGAATGTCTGACTAAAAAGACAATCTCACATCTCATCTCATTATAAAGATCATAATGCTTTTTCATAACTTTAGCTGGCCAAGTTGTGGACAATTCCCAAATGTAAATTTACAAATACAAGGCAGTTTTCTTCTTCTAGATTCTAGAGTAAAGATATTTTGCTGAATGAATATTCAGGAATCTCAAATAAAACAGAGAAAATATCCTGAAGCTCTAATAAAGGTGGGTCAGACAACAGTCTGAAAACTGCTGTCAATTGTGAAGGTTGTATATTGTGGTAAAATTTGTCATAAGAGGAAATTAAAAAGTTTGCTGGAACTTAAGGTCCATGACTTGTTGAGTCAGGTGTCACCTGATCAAGATCAGATCTTGACACATCAAAAACATGCCATTGATTGATTCTTCAGTTTGTTTGTTTTTTAAATTATAAATCTAAATTACCCCTCTGCTTCAATTTTCTTACAGCTGAAAGAAGTCGTGTTAAAATTAAATTAGTCTCAAAATTGTAAGGAATTAGTCAAAGGGTTAGTCCACAATAATTTGATCAGAGATCTATGTAATTATGAAGTGCATGGGAACTCAACTGTTGTCCTGCCCTTTAGATTTAGCAGCTCCATCAATAAAACTGATGAAGAGTTTTAAGGTTGTGCAATAATCAACTGTAAATCTATTATGTATGGTTTTAATCTGTCTTGACTGAAGATCTGTCATCTTAAGCTAAAAAGCTTTTAGCTTTGTTAGATTTTAATCCTTTATAATATCCTCCATTATCTTGTCTCCTCTTACTCTGGAGTCTCAGATGTCTAATGACACCTCATTGAACTAATCGCACTCTGCCTTATGAAGCCTAGCAACTGGAGCAGCCAATAACAGTCCAAGTTGAACAGACGTGCCTTGTTCTCTTGAGCTAGCCAATCACAACCAATTTTGTAGGTGACTGGCACTTTGATTAACCAAGGAAATTCTGAAAGCGCAGAGATACCACTTCAGTGGGTTATTTACAGCTCCAATCAAGGAATTCAGTATAAATAGTGATATTGCGCACAGTTTGAAGTGATAAATATAGTAAATGACCTCAATATAAAGATATAGCCAGAATATAGGTATAAATACCTTAAATATGAAATAGATAGCCAAAATTTTGATCTCATCGATATAGATATTTTTCTAGAAAAATACAATAAATTGTCTGTTTTTGGAAAATGCCTATATATACCATTAGAGCATGTAAACATTCAGCTTCTGTGGTATTGTTATCAGTTTTTATTGAACTTGGACTAGGGTAAGACTTTGTGCTGTGAACTTATTACGTTACATATTTAGGTGGAAAAAAGAACCTTCGTCTTCATTATGTTCAAACTTTTATTACTCAATACCAGTAACACTTACAGTGATTCTTACTTGTGGAGTTAGTGTTACCTTTTGAAAGAGACTGAAAGAAACTGTGCATGTGCTCCAAATGGTTCAAGAACAGCTTTCAGTTTACTTTGGGTACATCTTGGATAGGCATTTTAGGCTGATCCTGAGCCTCCTCGCCTTTGGGTCAGCTTTGACACAGCAAACAGCTGTTAATTTCCTGTTTCATATGGACAGTCAACAGTGGCTTCTTTAACCATGATTGTTCCCTAGCACTGGGGCATGTCCAGAAGGGGGCATGGGATGGTACTGGCCACCCCTGAAAACTGATTGGCCAACCCAAGTGCCACCCCATTATCCTAAAGCATGATTGTTTGACACGTATTTTGGATGTGCATTGTTTTCCCTATATGTAGCATACTGTTGGAGGTGCAATTTCTTTTTGAGGAGTTAAATAATAAAGTATGGAAGCTTTACATCATATTTGTACAGTGCCATTGTACTGTGTTGTGGTACTATCTATCTATCTATCTATCTATCTATCTATCTATCTATCTATCTATCTATCTATCTATCTATCACTATATATATATACACACACACACATACACACACACATACATGTATACACCTGATATATATATATGATTTACATAGCGGCACGGTGGCAGCAGGTAGTACGCGTGCCTCACAGCAAGAAGGTTGCTGGTTCGATCCCTGGGTCAGGCGGGGGCCTTTCTGTGTGAAGTTTGCATGTTTTTCCCGTGCATGCGTGGGTTCTCTCCGGGCACTCCGGCTTCCTCCCACAGACCAAAAACATGCTCATTAGGTTAATTGGTGACTCTAAATTGTCCCTAGGTGTGAATGTGAGAGTGAATGCTTGTGTGTGTGTTGCCCTGCAGTCGGCTGGCGACCGGCTCAGGGTGTACCCCGCCTCTCGCCCGTTGACAGCTGGGATAGGCTCCAGCCATCCCCCCAACCCCGAAAGGGATAATCAGGGGTATAGAAGATGAATGAATGAATGAATGAATGAATAATTTACATAAAATAATACATAAATTAATGTAGAGTAAGGTAATGTACAAAAATTCAAGAAAAATTTAACACAGAAACAGTGAGATGTACTGTAATATTAGCAATTAAAGTAGATATTTTTTCCTGCATGTCATCTCTGTGCTGCACTCTCACGATGACAATAAAGTTGAATCTAATCTAATCTAATCTAATCTAATCTAATCTAATCTATGAGAAATGGTAAATTAATGCTTTTCTGTCCTGTGTGTGTATGTGTCTGTAATTATTGCATGATGCTCTATCAGACTACACAATATTTTTGTCTTGACAATGGTCACCATGTCAGATCTAACAATCACAGTGCCATAAACTTTTGCTATGTCTTGGTCAGGTGACTGGCAAGACTACACGCATGACCCCGACCAATCACAGTACATTTTATTCATTTCATTTCATTTCATGATCAATCGCAAATTCAGATGTCTTCAGATGTCATTGGGGAGGCGGGTGAAGCAACTGTCAATCATGGTGACAGAAACATTGTGTTTGATGGTGGCAGTCTTGTGTAGTGAAAAAAGAAAAGAAAAAATATTTGTGGATGTGCTCCTGGGTGGCACAGAGAGGACAGTATGGACAAACTTTTCTTCTGTTTCACTGTCCCACCTGACAGCAGCAGCCTCAGCGTCCCTCCTCCTTTTTGCTATGCTTGTTATGTGACTGCATTCCGGAGAGAATGCCACATTTCACAATGCATCACATATCTCAAATGATGTTGGAGATACAATGGAACAAAAACTGGGTGGTGTATCAAATCAAAAAAATTAAACTGTCATTGAGTTATTTAGAAATTGAGAAATTAAAGTCTTCAGGAGTGCCATACAGGAAACAGAGGAGAGAGGAGGAAGGTAAGGGGCAAGTTAATGGTGGTCTGTGTATTTTGTCATGGGATGATGCTATGTTGTACGTAAATTAGCCAGTACATTTCAGTGGCTACAGTTGGCTCTCGCAAACTCTAACATTGCTGATTAACATTTGGCATTTGGCAGATAAATACAAATAACAATTTACCACAACAATTATTTCCTTTGCCACCAACATTTATCATAATATTTATCTTCATTACATTAAATGGTGTGCATAATGTAGGTAATAATCAAAATTTTTTGGTTCAGCCGCTGGATGTCTTGCCTGGGTCAGAATGGTTGTACATGAGCCTCATTACCTGATTAAGATTCAAGTGAACCTTTCACATCAGAAAGACTTTAGCTGTGACATTTAAGTGGGAGAGAGAACTGAGCTTTGTTATGTAGCATTGGAACTGGATGATGTGACTGTGAAATGAATGACAGCACAGGAGGAGAAAGCTCACTGGACTGCTACACAAAATAATCAGTGATGTTTGATATCAGTGGCATTGAATTAGTCTCTAGGATGACCAGTAAATCATTGGTAACCTGACAAGAAGTGATCTGGTGCTGAAAATTTAATCATGTTACTCCAAATGAAAAAATATTAGATACTGGTTATGAAATGTCTTTTGTCATTTAAAACCTAAGTTTCCCAAATCAAAAGGTGATACTTATTCGAAATGAAATTAGCTGAATACCCTAGATCAGTGTTTTTCAATTCCAGTCCTCGGGCTCCCCTGCTGTGCATGTTTTAGATGCTTCCTGCTCCAACACACCTGATTCAAATGAGCAGCTTGTTATCAAACCACTGCAGAGCTTGATGACGAGCTGATCATTTGAATCAGGTGTGGCAGCTCCTAGATGTTTGGAGCCTAATCCTGTAAATTTTACCCACAAATTGTTGCACCTCACATTGCCTTGTCAGCACTCCCTGCATGGTTTAAAAGAGAGTGGAGCTTCAAGGTGTTGCCAAAGAATGTCCATAACAGTCACCACTTTCGCCACTTGTTATGTGGCGCTATACAAATATAATTGAATTGAATTTGAGAACACAAGAGGCCAGAGATTTAGGAGATACTGGAGATAGTTGTAACCCCAGTCCCATGTATCTATATACTGTTATGTGAATCTGCTAGGTGGATTAGTACTATGGGAGGGGGCCTGGGTACAGTTTCAAATTTAGTGGCGCTTTTATCTGTATTTGTGAATTATTACTTTTACAAACTTTGTTCCCTAATTCAACACTACAAATAACCGGCAGTGCCTCCAATGAAATTAAAGAAGTACAATAATGGTATTTATGCCTCCAATTAGGGGTTTTACCTGGTGTCTAATATTTTTAAACAAATATTACCCAATATATGAATTTCGTATGATGAATTATAACACCACAAGTATTTGAAATGCAGTAAAGCCAAGGTGGATATTTATTAATCCAGGTAAACAAAATAAAATCAGTTTTTTTGTCTCTCATGAAAATAAATGAAATTAAAATGGCATGTGCTAGTTTATCAGCACTCATGAATCCAGGGATAGTCAGTGGAGCAGGTGAGTGGAAACATGGTAATGGACGGCAGTCAGACCATAGAAGAAACAACAACAGCAACAGTCTACAACAGCACACCAGCAGGAGGGAAATCACTCTCCATAGTGGTCCATAGGAGATTTCCAGGTCCTCTCTTAGAGTCACAAAGCTCCGTTTCCTCGTGTAGATCACAATAAGTCCAACAGTAGGATAACTGGTTGTCAACCCTCAAGTTATGAACTTTATTGCTCTCTTTATTGTTCACTCGTAGATGGTAATTTGCTTCTGCGTTTCTCCAAAACCTGAAACTTATTCATCTTACTACTAAGCCCCACCCCTTTACCTAGGCACGCACGTGAATTGGCTGTTAGCTTTAGAACCTTTAGAAGTAAAGAAAACATAGACTGACATTGGGCTGCAATCCATGGTAGAGTGTCAGGCTGACTACACGTGCTGGCCATACATATCAATCAAACTATGCTTATTCACATGAACTCCAAGTTTTGACCTTTTAACTGTAAACATTATGACTCTTACATTTTTTTTTAATATAACCATATCTATACATTTTTAACTTTTTTATATCTTTACATACTTTTTTAAAAAAACTATTTACATCCTGATGTCTAAATGAATTTTAGCCAGGGCTACACCATATAAGTTGGTCTTAGAGAGTTGCAGAGCCATCATGTAATTACTACCTAGTTTTGTATCAGATAGACTTGATCCATTTCCAAACAATGTCCTTTTCTCACTCTGAGTGAGTGAAACCTACACTGTGGATGAGGCTATATGGAATTATTGTTGAAGGGGTCATTGTTGTAGAGAGAGAGAGAGAGAGAGAGAGAGAGAGAGAGAGAGAGACACTGACTGACTGACTGACTGACTGACTGACTGACTGACTGACTATGTAATAGCAGTAGCAGTGGATGTCAGGCAGGGCCATGGCAGGAGACGTAGCTGTAATCCACAATCCAGATTCAGCCACTGTTATGCTGCAGTGGCTGAATCTGACTATTGTTTGGATTTCCTCTGTCAGGAACAGTTCTAGGCAGGACTTTACGTCATCCACCCAGGATATGGTATACCTTGACCACTGAGTCTTCTTGATGATATTTTCTGCTGACAGCCGACCTCTCCTCTCAGGTGAGGATGAACACCAGGACAAAGTCCCATTCTTTGACTGGAATGTAACCACAGCAGGAGCATCTTCTTCATCACTGGATTGTTTCCCATCAGTAGTCTCTTCATCTTGATCATATTCTGTGTCATCCTCATTGCCTGACACCTCTTCTTCAAAGGCATCTTCAATCTCATTTTCCTCCCCTCTCCCCTCCTCATTAGTGTCAAGGTCAAAGAAATAACCTGAAGCCTCAGCCATTATGCTGCCACAGAAGTTAATTTAGACACACACACACACACACACACACACACACACACACACACACACACACACACACCTTTATTTTATACACTAATTGTAATCTTACCCATTCGTTTTTAATGACTGGTCATTTCTGACCGGGAAGACCAAGGGTGTGTTGCAGCTATTCAGGTTTACAATTCACAAATTCAGTTACCTGAGGTCATATCTCATAGGGGCGGCTGCAAATGTGGTCTCAGGATTGCCATTGACTGAAGCCAATTATGATAATGCCATCCAACTACTACATAACAGGTTTGGACGAAAGGATCTTGTTATTAATGCCCATATGACTAAGCTTCTTAATCTTAATCCTGTTAAAAATTCCAGTGATTTAAAAGCCCTCTGACATTTATATGATAATTGTGAAATACAGATCAGTAGTTTGGCTTCTATGGGAGTTGTTTCTGACACATATGACAGTTTATTGTGCCCCATTTTGATGAAAATTATACCGGAGGAGATGACTTTGGAGTTTAGTCGACAAAAGGATGAAGATGACGTCTAGAAAGTTGAGGAACTGATGAATTTCATTCAGAAAGAAGTAGACAGCCGAGAGCGAGTCTAACTTGACCCAGAGCGCAAAAGAGCGCACCGGTAAGGAACGAGACAAAGAGACACACGGTACATGGGAAATGCGCACAAAATGACCAAATATGATGACAGCTTCTGCTCTTTATGCTTCAAATCAAAACAGACAAGTTTGTTTCTTTGTGAGAAATTTGATCATATGTCCAAGCTGTGCAATGAAATGTCTGTGCCTGAAAAAAGAGAAAAGTTGGAAAAACAAGGAAGATGCTTTGTTCCTATGATGGAAATGGATTGACAAACAAAATTGAGACATCAGATACAGTGATTTCTGTTTCACCCAGTGAATCAAAGTGAGAGACAGTCTTACTCCAAACTGCAACCATGTGGATTGAGAGTGAAAAGACAACTCACCCACTGTCTATTAGATGGAGGGAGTCAGCGCAGCTTTGTGCGTCAAGATATCTCTCGAGCACTTAACCTCCCTAAAATAGGTGAAGAGACACTGAGACTACACACGTTTGGCTTGAGTAAACCAAAGCAGATAACCTGCAATAAAGTCAAGCTAACATTGAGTAACATAAGAAATGGCCAACGTGTAGAAATAGATGTTCTAGAAACACCTCAATTGTGTACTTCTATCATGAAAGTTGCAAGTGAGGAATTACGCAGAGATGAGATCTGGAGCTTAAAGGTATGCAACTTGCAGACACAGCTGTAAGTGGAATGGAAATACAGGATCTCGGAGTGCTAATTGGAGGTGATCATTATTGGAAATTTGTGTCTGGTAAATTAGAACGTCTCTCTGAACAGTTGGTTGCATTAGACAGCAAATTCGGCTGGCTCATCCAAGGAACTGTATCCATGCTGAATGTAACTTCTGACCAAGAAATCACAGACATTGGAACACTGCATGTGAGTGTTGGGCTGGAGAAAAAATTAAATCACACTCTGCACTCCTTCTGGGAAACTGAATCCATCGGGATTGCAACAGAAAGAGAAATAAAGAAATGTGATGAGGAGATGATGCAGTTGTTTGAAAAGTCAGTTCAGTTCAATGAAGGAAGATACCAGGTGAGTTTACCTTGGAAAAATGAAAATAATAACTTGTCTTCCAATTATGATGTAGCTAATGTAGCTAAGCTTTGATCAGCTTATTAAGAAATTACAAAATGATGTGCCACTTTTTGATAAATATCGAGAGGTAATTCAGGATTATGTTCGCCAAGGCATAGTAGAACATGTGGAGAATATTGTTTCTGACAATCCTGTCTATTATCTTGCACATAGAGCAGTCATTAATGAAGAGCGTTTAACCACTAAACTTCGAGTAGTCTTTGACCCGTCCTCCCATGCTCCGGACTGTCTATCTTTAAATGACTGCTTAATGACTGGCCGTAACCTGAATCCTGAGTTACTCAGTATATTGTTAAAATTCAGACTACACAGAGTGGCATTTATGGCTGACATCACTAAAGCGTTTTTGCAGATCTCTATTAGAGAGCAAGACCGAGATGTATTAAGATTTCTTTGGACTGATGACTTGCCTAAAAAACACGGAACACTAAACATCAACATTATGCGAATCACCAGAGTTCCATTTGGAGCTTCTCCCAGTCCCTTTTTATTGGCTGCGACCATAAGGCATCATGTGAAAAAATACCAACAAGCATATCCTATGGTCACATCTTCTGGATAAGTGTTCGTATGTGGACGACCTAATTTGCAGTGTACCAAGTGAAGAAGAAGCCATCAGTGTATCAATGCAAGCCAAAGCTATCTTAAAAGATGCTCAAATGACTTGAAAATGGAAAACACAGTAAGTGGAAATGTTGAAGTGAAAAACACTGTGTTAAAAGTTCTCAGATTAACGTGGAGAACTGAACAAGATGACTTTATCTTTGATCTGAAAAACTTGTTTGACTTTTTGAAGGATAAAAGTGATACAAAAAGAGGAGTTTTACAAGCCGTGTCCCGCATATTTGATCCTGTGGGATTTCTTTCCCCTTTTACCATCAGAGTGAAATGTCTTGAATGGGACAACATGGACTTGAATGGGACAAAGAGCTGCCTGACAATCTTGCAAATCTGTGGCATCAGTGGTGCAAGGCGCTGACTGACATCACAAATATTAAAATCTCCAGATGTTATCACGCAGCACTTTTAAAGCAGGATGCACCTGTGCAAAGAGAAGTGCATGTCTTTAGTGATATAAGTGAAAGCGCATACTACGCAGCTGCCTATCTACGCGTCATTCCAGAAGAGGGTGAGTGCATTGTCACACTCATAACTTCCAAAACAAGAGTAGCTCCACTTAAGAAAGTTACATTACCCAGACTTGAGTTACTTGGCACTCTCATTGGAGCTAGACTCAGTAACTATATTGTCACACATCTAGACATGGAAAAGAGCCAAGTGAAACTGTGGACTGACTCAATAATGACTTTGTATTGGATAAAGAGTTCTGTTAAACAGTGGAAACCCATTGTGGAAAACAGAGTCCGAGAAATACAGAGTTTAACTTCACCAGCACAGTGGCGTCACTGCAGTGGAAGTGAGAATCCTGCAGATGTTGCTACTAGAGGAATCAGTGTAACCCAATTAAAAGAAAATTCATTGTGGTGGACAGGTCCAACATGGCTCAAACAAAGAGAAATACAATTCTGTGAAACCGAACCTGAACCACATGTGAGTGCTGAAGTTGTAAGTGAAAATGTGTCAGTCATGGAAGTTGCAAAGCTTACCGGTTCTGAAAACGAAATGGGAAGGGAGTTATTGGAGCTGATTAATGTAGCAGAACTGGCCTCTAACTGACCCTTCCTTACCCTCTCTGCATCCCTTCAGGAGAAATGGAGTTGTAAAACACCCCAAATTTCAAGAGCTATTGACCATTTGAACTGTTACAGGGACAGTGCTAAGTTAAACAGAGACAAGATGTCTGGCTCAGAGACATCTCCTCCACACTCTTTCGGGGGAGCAAGAGACACAGACACCTCAACATCAAAGGTTGCCCCTTTTGCTCCATGTTTCCCATGGAGGTGCTAATTCCCTCTTGATAGCCCCATGGGAGATACGGACAATAAAGCTGTCTAGGTGAACCAATGCCAGACCTCAGAGGAATCCACAAACAAAATAATGCTGATGGGTTGTAAATTAGACATTCCTGAAACAAACTGTTTTGTAGATCTGTGTGTCTTGTTCTCCAGTATACCAGGATAACCAATTCTCTATGTTTGATCTCACTTTAGATTTTCTTACAGTGTCAAGCCCGTAATCTGTGTGATATCAATGCTTTTTCGGTGTTTGTAGCTTGTAGAATGACAAAGCTGTGATTTTAACTTTTCTTCCAAGTTTGTTTGAGTTTTTATCATGGAACCATACTGCCGTCTAGAGGTTCTTAACGGTTAGGTTGAATACGCTTGACGTGATACATTTATTAATAAGTAACCGTTATAGTAATGATCATTTTGGGCAAATATAGTCTTCCCTTCTTTATTTCTTTATTTTGTGTTAGTTATACCTTGAGTCATCATATATATTAAGATGAGTATTAGAAATTTATCATGATTCCGTTATTATGAGTCATCATTTAACGTTGTCAGCCACCCATAAGAATTGCCTAACGCATGTTGTGAACAATGTTGAAATGCCATTGAAAATTGTCCATTCAAAACATATGTGATTGACCATAGTGAGAAGTAGATGAGCCCCTCGTCCGAACCATTAATTAATCCTTGCCTTACAAGATGAAATGACGTCGCACGCCTACGAACCATCCCACATGCGCGACAGCCTATCGGTGATTAGACACGCCTTGGAGCGAGGAAAAACATCTGCCACATGCAGCGGTTAGTTAGTTAGTCTGTTTTGTTAGTCTGTCTTGTTAGTGTTAGTCTTCCGTTTGTCTTCTTCTAGTCTTAATTTTTCCTTTTTCTATTCTAGTTTTGTTTTTGCGTTCGTCTTCTCTTCTTTTTGTTGCTGCTCATAGTCACGCTGAGTAGCCTGAGTTTATTCTTAAGAAGACGTATTTTCTTTTCCTTTTGCTCGCCACATTAAGCCACGTGATTTGATTTGCTTTGTTTTGTGTAAAATTCTACTCACGTAATAATGATTTTGGAGACACTTTTCGATCGGCCATCGAAGAGACATTTAATCTTATTGTTAGTAATCTAAAGTCCTGTTTCACGGTCACCACTTATTACTAAAACCTGCTGCCATCTGCTAACCCGCTGGTTCGGGCTAGACAACCATCAGAAGCCGCTCCTCGTCTGTAACCGACACCGGAGAGTTCCAGCCCCTGAAACATCCTGTCCAACACCGGCTCGCTACCGTGGTTTGTTCGATTCGTCCTGCAGACTGCCGCGCAGATCAGAGCCACGGACACAGCTCGGAGTCTTCGTGTCAGTTCGGAGCAGACATCAAACAGGAGCGTCGCTGGCCAAGTAGGCATGATAAGCGGGTTTGAATAAGAGTTGGTCCGTGAGGTTATGATACTGTAAATTTGCCTAAATTCTCTTAACCATTCGTTCAGTAAATTAACTCTACATTTGTGTCCCCAGTTTTCCCTTTAACTACTTCTCACTATTGCCAAACTCATTCTGCCATTGTTTGCCATAAGTTTCTCTCTGCTTGTGTTGTTTCAGATCTCATATATTCTCTGTCGTACTATTCATGATACATTATTCATTATTCATTTGTGTTTAATAAATAAGTTTTTTTTTTTATTTAAGCCGTGGTCAGACGATGTCCTTTTGAGCTGAGTAATAACGATCCCTATATCCGGAATTTACCCTTCAGATTATCAGACTGGTTTACTGTTGGTTCATTCGTTATCATAACATCAGCGTTACAGGGGTCAGTCTCCATACAGTCCTTCTTAGCTGAGGAAGGTGGTGCCCCGATATTTTATTAACGAATGCAATACCAACATTAATTTAATTCCCCCTACATTAATTATAGTGACCTCAACAGAGTGTTACATGTGACTGCCCGGATTCAAAGATTCATTTACAATGCTAAAGAGAAAACAAAACGTACAGGAGCAATGACAGCTGAGGAAATCTCTGATGCAGAGCTGAATTGGATTCAGGTAACCCAGAGGAAAAGTTTCTTTCATGAAATTTCTTGGATAAAGACAAGTCAAGAAATTTCCATCCAGTCTAAAATCCAGCCTCTCAACCCTTTTATGGATGATCAAGGGATTTTAAGAGTTGGAGGTTAAAATTTAATTTAATTAATTAAAAAAAGTTAAAATAGACACTGATCCATGGTCGACCTCACCTTCCCGGAGCAGACTGATTAAAACTGTGTCATCCGCAAATTTCAGAAGATGCCTGTCTTTGTGGTGGCTCCTGCAATCATTTGTGTAGAGAATGTACAATAGGGGTGACAGGACGCACCCCTGTAGTGAGCCTGTGGAAGACAGCTTTGTTTGGGAAAAGGCACCATTCACCCTAACTGCCTGTGGCTGGCAAGTTAAAAAACTCCAACACCCATTTCACCAGTCCAGTCAAGATTAAAATCCAACAATAGTTTGTTGACTAAAATATGTGGCTGGATTGTATTGAAAGCTGCCGAAAAGTCTACAAATAAAAGCCTTGCATGAGTTTTTGTGCCCTCCAGGTGCTTGTGCAAGTAGTTGAAGAGAGTGATGGTAGCATCATCTATCCTTCTTCTGGCCCTATACGCAAATTGCATTGGGTCATGCTGGCTCTGGACCTTCTCCATCAGAGTTTGTTTGACCACCCGTTCAAAAACCTTCATAACCAATGAAGTCAGGGCCACAGGCCTTAGGTCATTGAGCTCTTAGGAACCTTGGTCTTAGCCACAGGTACAACAATAGACTCCCTCCATTTTGGGACCTTGTGCTGAGTCAGTGACAAGTTAAAAAGATCAGAGAAAATGTCACATATCTGGTCTGCACAGACTTTAAAGAGTTTGCCTGTGATCATATCAGGCCCATATCATCCTAGAATTTGATTTAAGAAACATCGACCTAACAGAAGTAGCACTGATGGAAGACTGTGGAGTTGGAGTAAGACCGCTGCTTAATGTATCAAACAAGATGTGTTCAAGGGTTAAAGTCATGTTCATTGTTAAAACGTAAGTAAAAGTACTTTAGTCCCTTTACAAGTTCTGAGTTGGAGTCAAGGGCGGCACAGTGGAGCAGCAGGTAGGGTTCTCTCCGGGCACTCCGGCTTCCTCCCACAGACCAAAAACATGCTCATTAGGTTAATTGGTGACTCTAAATTGTCCTTAGCGTGAGCGTGAGTGTGAATGGTTGTTTGTCTGTACATGTTGCCCTGCAATCGACTGGCGACCGGTTCAGGGTGTACCCTGCCTTTTGCCCAATGACAGCTAGGATAGGCTCCAGTCCCCCGGTCCCCGGAAGGGATCGTCGGGTATAGACAATGGATGGGAATTGGAGTCAAAACCATCAATGGTGATTGGTATTCTTCCTGTCTTGGCTTGTCATGGCCTTCATGCCATCCCATACAGCTCTCAGATCATTACTGTGAAACTTTTCCTCTATTTTACTTTTATATTGCAATTTTTGCCCTCTTAATTTCATATCTGACCTATTTTTTTAGCTTCCAACTTGTCCTTGTCATCCCCATAAAGGAAAGTATTATGTTTCCTATGCAGCGCATCCTTTACTGCTTTGTCTATCAAAGGCTTATTGTTCGGAAACACCTTGACCTGTTTGGTGGGGATGATATAGTTTTTTTAAATAAAGAATGTTAGATGATATTACCTCAGTCACCTCATCAAGGTCAGAGGAATTTTTAAAAATGTTCCATTCTGTGCACTCAAGGGCTTCCTTTAATTCCTCAACAGCGTTCTCAGTCCACATTTCCACCTCTCTGGTGGCCACTTTCCCTCTCTTCAAGAGAGGTTTGTAGGTTGGGATTGTGGTGGAAATTCTTGTGAGCTGAAGGAGGGAGTTCACCAGGAGACTTCAGATGTGTTATGCAGAGGTATTTATTTCAGGCTTGATGCATCAAGGAGAAGTTGATGAGCAACACAATGTCCACAAGTGAACCAAGGTAGTGCCACACCAAATTCTGAAGATGTCCCTTCTAATGGGGTGTATTAATACCCACAATGTCACATGTTTTCCTTTCTACTCCATGAACTATTCCCTATTATGGATATTCTGTACCTAGCTTCTATATTTTCTGGTACTCTATTGGATATTCAAAACCAAACAATAGTTCATACTATACCTACATATTCCCTGACTTCCAACCCTCTAACTGAGGACACTTTTGACCTAATTCCCTTAAAATGTCACCTCGAGCATTCCTCTTTGAATTGGTCCGGTATCAGTCTCTACAGTTGATCTATGACCTTGGCTACCTCTGTAGTAAGAAAAGGGGGAGAGAATTCCTATCTGCTGTCTGCTAGAATGGCCTCTAAATATTATGTTAATGTGTCTCTGTCTGAGGCCTCTGTGTTGTCCAACCCTGAGACATTTGGGCGCCTATCTATACAGAAGGCCCGTGATAGAAAATTCCCTCACAGGGATGAGGAGAATAATGCTATGATCAGAAGAGCCGAGGGGGGGCAGGGCTATGGACTTGTAGGTACCTTTTACTGTACCATAGCATAGGTCAGTAGTTTTGTTGAGTCTGGTGGGGCAAGAGACCTACCGGTGAAAGTTGTTCAAAGTTTTCAAATTACAATGATTAAAATCAGCAAGAATGAAACAGGGAGCATCAGGACAGAGTAACTGGAGCTTATGTGTAACATTTTTTATAATTGTTACAGCATTTTTTGCGTTGGCCTTGGGGTGGATGTATACAACTGTAAGAAATATTTGGGGAAATTCCCGAGGGAGATAGAAGGGGCACAGGGACACCGACAGCAGATTCCGCCCCCTTGGGGATCTCCCAGTTACAACAGAGTCCCTGTTGAGCCTTACCAGCGATCCAAACCCGGTGAGAATTAGTCTGATGTCAGTGTGGCGGGAGAGATGAACAACAGCAGTTCAACTGCGAGTGGGAGATCTAGAGAACCTTGACAACACCGACAACGCCACCTTAGGATTTGCACCTAAAGAGTATACTCGTTTTAACTTTAACTTCCCTGAGAGGGTTTCCCGAAACAGCCCATGCACAGGTAAGTCCACGAATGAATACAGGCACAGGTAAACACAGTTCAACAACCTTTATTTATTAATCACAATATAATATTTCCTTTAATAAATTATGTTTCTTCTTAAAAAAAAAAAAACGTTGATGTAGTTCCCTTTTGCCCCTGCAGTGTATGATGTTCAGCTAGTGCAATAAGCCACTTATTTAGCTCGGAGGAAGGGCAGGCCACAGCTAGTTGCGGCAGAGGTCCCTGCACACTCAAATAATCACACAAAAAGAAATACAAGAAACCAAATAGAATATCTATGTACAAATTAACTAATAACTCAAATCAAACTCAAAGGGAAAAAAAAAGAAAAAAACAAAAGACATGCACCCATGCAGGAGTTTGGCAGGCCCCTACCTACAACAGCTGTGATAAAACCTAAATCCTGAAACCACGACCTGAATCAGCTAAGCACACTTCAACTACCACACTGCGGTGAAGAGAGACATCAACGTAATCAAGCAGAGCAGTACAGCAACTCCACCACGAGGCACACGAGGCAGAGACCAGAGAGGCAACAAAAAAAAACGAGAAGCCAAATGGAGAAAAGAGAGGCAAGGCAGGGCAAACAGCTTAATGCCAGGCAAGCTTTAAAAGAAACAAAGCCAGCTGTTAGCGACCTTAAATGTGCACTGGCAGATAAACTGAGCACCACGGTATATCTGCGTTAGTCGTAACTTGCGCACATTGCTCCGCTAGATGTTAGCAGCGGCGGCTAACCGGAAGGGGACACGCACGCACACCAACCAGGCCCAACACACCAACCTAAGAACAAAGAGTTGTCAACACGGCACCTTATAGCATTATCCAAACTTCAGACTGTGCTACATACCTGAAGAAGACTGCACATACCACGCCAGGACACGGCAGCTCAGTGGAGCTGCACGCCAGCCAGCACCCGTTTCAGAGGAGGAGAGAGAGAGAGAGCGGCTAACCGGATGTCGGGTATTTAACAGGTCCGCATTAGCGGCCAATAATACGCGACTGCACTACCGGTGCCAGTAAGGGGCGAGCCACACACCTGCCGCGATCACCATGCCTGCTAAACAATAAAAGACAGATGCAGGGAGACAGAAGAGTACCACTAAAATATCACCATTCAGTTACATTCCTCCCCCCCTTCGTTTTATTGGTGACCCACCGATAAACCACACACATAAACATGATACTATGACCAAGGTCTAAAAATGGCTGTAGCCATACTACTAGCACCCAATACCTGAGAAGCAGCAACCCCATTTGCCTCACCCCTTACAGGCCCTGGAAGGCGGTAGGGGTTAGAATGTTGACCCGCAGTGGTCCTGGAAGACCTCCTGAGAGCAGCTGAGCCACTGCTGGATGCCCCCTCAGGCACAGGAGAAGAGACAGAGGCCTCTCTTGCCTCCGAAGGTGGAACTACATGCCCCCTGGGTGTGGAGCTTGGCTGCAGTGGAGTGGACGGAATCTGAGCTGGTCCCGTCAGAACCATCCACAGTCCTTCATCCTCACTCCCCCCGGACACACTTTCGGAGGAATCCTGTGACTCCTCCTCAGGACATTCAGGAGGCAGGGCCAAAGCCGGCTTTAACATCATCTGGTGCACACTCCGCACCCGGGTCAAATCATGCACTGGAGAAATTGAATAGACCACCCCACCTGGCTCTGGCGCCCTCACCACTAGGTCGTCGAGCTCCATGCATCCTGGATTTTACGGCGCCATCTAATGCCACGGTCCTGCAGGTAGACTCTCTGACCAATTTCCAGTGGCCCAATCAGTGCTCCTTGCTCATGCCTGTCTTTCCTCCGTCTTGCTGCAGTTTCCAACTGTCTGGCACAGTCAAAGGCCAGGTGAAGCCGACGCTGGTGCTCTGCCACCCAGTCACACACCTTCCCTGCTGACAGCTCAGGAAGATGACCCAGCAGGAAGTCAACAGGTAAGTGAGGTTCCTGACCAAACATAAGGAAATGTGGTGACTCACCTGTTGACTGATGAGGGGTGGTGTTATAATTAAACACCAACTGGGGAAGATGGTCGGGCCAGTGGTGTTTCTGGTCAGATGGAAGGGTGCGCAGTAAGTTGTGCAGCGTCCGATTGAATCTCTCACATTGCCCATTGCCCTGAGGATGGTAAGGGGTGGTCCGGGTCCTCTGCACCCCATAGAGCTCACACAGCTGCTGAACCAAGGCACTTTCCAAACTTCTCCCCTGGTCAGAGTGGAGGCATGCTGGGACACCGTAGCGATAAAACCACTCTCTCACCAATACCTCAGCCACAGTAGAAGCCTTCTGGTCTCGGGCCGGCACAGCTTGGGTGAATTTTGACAACACGTCCGTCATCACCATGACAACTTCTCGCCCATCCTGGGCTGACTCCAGCAGAGTAAAGTCAATGGCGAGGACCTGATTGGGCTCTGCAGCTAGTAGGTGACCCATGGGAGTATGGGCCTGCGGCTGTGTGTTCTTGGCCAAGACACAGCGCTCACACCTCTGACACCAGTCCCTGATGTCTCGATCCATCCTCGGCCAGTAACACCTCTGCCTCACCAGCTCTGAGGTCCGCTCAATGCCCTGGTGACCATGGTTGTGATGGAGCTGGCGAAGAATCTCCTCCTTCAGACACTCAGGTAGGAGAAGTTGGAAAATCTCCTCCCTGCCGTCAGGATGGAAGGGCCATCCCTCTGCACAATACGGTCCCACTGCCATATCAGACCAAGACAGTTTAAAAAGATTCAGAATAAAATCAACCATATATGTACATTACAGAGAATACTATTACCTTGGGAGAGGATGGCTCAGTTTTTCATAGGAAAAAGGACAAAATTGCCCAATTAAGTCAGATATGGATTATAAAATACTGTTTTACTACTAGTTTTTTGTACTTTTACACAATACAAAATATTTAACAGTAAAAAATACGTAATATTGCCCAAGATATTGGCACAGATGTAATGGATATGAGTGAATGTTAACATAACAAATAACAGTCGGTATGTGATGTTGTGATGTGAAACAACATCAACACAGTGAACATAGAGTTAAATAGTCTGACAGCTGTAGGAAGGAAGGACCTTGAGTAGTGTTCTTTTCTACATAATGGATGCAGTAGTCTGTTGCTGAATGAGCTGCTTAAGGCCCCCACTATCTCATTTAGGGGGTGAGAGGGGTTGTCCATGATTGTTGTCTGTTTGGCTAACATCCTCCTCTCACCCACCTCTTTGATGGTGTCCACAGCCAGCTCTCCTGACCAGTTTGTTCAGTCTTTTCTGTCCCTCTCAGAGCTTCCACAGCCCCAGCAGACCACTGCGTAGAAAATTGCGGATGCCACCACAGTGTCATAGAATGTTCTTAAACGTTCCATATTATGAAGTCAGCATTGGTCTATGAGTTCCATAAAACATATTTTTGAAGCTGTTTGCTGGAAATAACTCTTAGGAAAAGATTCTCGCTTCCATCTATTTCCCTTTGTTTCAGTCCCTTTCAGAATGTGCTGTTTCTGGTGTCTATAGCTTTGAATGCATTTCAAACCCTAATTGGATCCTGAAGAAGGAGGGGAGGTATACAGAACCTCAGACTCAGAGAATTCAGCAAGACGCTTCTGAATGGTTACACAGAAAATGCCTTTCTATTTTTTTTTCTCTTCATTATAAGCACCCTCTGTACAGGAGGCAGCGTGAGATGCCCACAGTTCAGATGGTCAATGCTCACACTAGGAAGCACCAATCCTAACTTGTAGCATACCAGAGTGACGGGGAGAAACTCAGCTAAAAGCCTCTACCAAGCATTGCCACCAAAATGAAACATAATTTATACCTCAAAAAATTATATGGGCATGTAACGAAAACACAAAAATAGCATATGCCCACTTTAGTGCGTGTGCTGATTTCACCACGTCACGCAAACCACACAAGCCTGGTAGCATATGAAAGCAGAGAGTCCGAAGGTCCTGGTTGTTTACATAAAGAGGAGGGGGTTTCTAGAGTGGGGGGAGCGCTCTTCATGCAATATACTGTCTCTGGGGTTACTTCCTTCTGGATTGGCATTGGTGTTTATATGGTGAACTTGGGTGCTGCCCCTCGATTCTCTTGACTCTGACTGGTGGATAGAGGTGTCGATCATCAAATTCAACCACTGGGTTGCTGAGACACTGACCGGTCTAACTTCACTATTAGTTTCAGCGCTCCTTGTCATTTACAAATGAATGGGCAGAGCACACACAGAGGACCCTGTTGACCAGCACTACTAGCCATTCACCTCAGGCTGAGAAAGTAGCTAGCGAGAGCACACACATTGAATCCAAGATGGCGCCGTGTGAGAGGCAGCAAGTTGCAGCAGCTCTGTCTTCTGTTTAAAAAAATACTCTAGTATTTTTTTGTATTTCTGTGTATTTTTCTTGTGTTCTTTCTTGATTTCTAAAACCCCTATGGATATGCACAAGTAGGGGTTCCACTTTTGTAATTTTTGCGCTCTTTTTTCTGTTATTTTTGGACTTTTTGAGTCAGCCTTGGGAAACCCTTTCAGCCATGGCTCTATAGACACACTTGACTGCTCCACACTGGGAAACCAGAGATTCCAGGAGAGATAAGGAGGAAACGGAGAGGCTGTAGAGGTGGTCTCAAGCGCCGGGAGAGAAGACGGAGATATAAACCATGTTTACCAGCTGTTATCATGGGAAACGTCCGCTCTCTCTCCAACAAGATGGATGAACTATCGGCACTAATAAGGCTGCAGCGGGAGTACAGGGAGGACAGTCTTATGTGTTTTTTGGAGACATGGCTGAACCAGGACACACCGGACTCTGTTGTCTCCTTAGATGGTTTTACCCTAGTCTGTGTGGACCGGAAAGTGGCAGAGAACGGCAAGAAGAAAGGCGGTGGACTGTGTGTGTTTCTTAATAACAGATGGTGTAACCCTGGCCACATCACTGTTAAAGAGCAGCTCTGTAGCAGGGACATTGAGCTTCTTGCAGTCAGCGTTCGGCCATATTACATTCCTCAGGAGATCTCACGTCATTGTATTGACTGTGTACATCCCCCCCCCATCGGCTGATGATGTTGCTGCATGCAACATATAGCCAAGTTTTTCCGAAGCAAATACTGTATATTATACATGAATTCACATTTTACAGGTATACAATAAAAATTTATTGACTGCAGTCATGAATATTTACACATGGAAATACAATACAAGTGAAGGATTAACTGAATCCAAATTGGAAAATTTGTGAATACAGATGTTGACATTATAGCACCTGTTGACTAACAATGTTCAATTTTCTCAGTCGTTACAGGTATTTAGCCTATAGGAGCTTCGTGAGCTAGTGCTGGGGCTTCCTTGGGCAGAAGATTTGTGTAGTCATCCCATCTTGCGTAGTACTTTGGACACATTGGGAGTTTCCTGATGCCCAGGAAAGATACGGAGGCTTCACAGACACACACACAAAAAAGTGAATCACTAGTATCATTTACTAGATTATTCAACAACTGTTACTGTAGTGACATTTCGCACCTTGAATTTTGTAGTTTCTCAGGTATTTAAGTGTGTTTTTTGGTTTATTTATTGTGTTGAAAGTACTGAGTTGCAGTACTTTGTATCATGAACAATATAAATGTTTGTTTTTTGAGTGGAAAAAAAAGAAGTTAACACTTATGAGTGTGGCCTCAGTCTTCACTGGTGTGGCTCTGCACTCTCCCTTCCTGGACTTTGGAAGGTTCAGTTTGAAATGAGGATCCCCTGATGATGTGGTGGCTTGTCCTCTATCGGCATTCTCGCTGTAATGCAGAGCATTACAACATTAGTCCTTGTAGAACACTGGACAGCTGTAATGAAAGTATATTGTTATGATAACAGGGCATACCTAGGAGTAAAACATGACAACACTGTTACAGTATAAATTCATGCACTAAAGGCTGCAACAGCTCACTGCTACACTTGATCAACAGCAGGTAACTAATGATGCACTGGCCTATGTAAAAAAAAAAAAAGAGAGAAGTGACATCAACCTTATCTTACATGTATAGCTATGCCAATAGCAACATACAGCATAAAAAAAGGATCAACCATAAATAAACTCCAAGAGAAGAAACTCATTGCACAAAGTGGTTGGCTTGGAGTGTAAATTGTGCTGTGATGTAGGAGTCTAAACCATACACTCGTTTTGCTCTGGGCTATGCTAACATATTCCAGTTTAGAAAATATTTCCAAATGCATTATTTTCTCAAATTCCCAAAGCTTAGACCTGGCGGAGCGTCTGTGTATGTATGGCATCTGTGTATGTATTGCTTGACTGACTGTGTCACTGGGTTTGCATATGGAGACCATGCTGATGCTACCTAGAAGCTAGCAGATAGTGTTAACTTGTGCTATTTGGCAAAACATTGCTTGGTTAGTTCGTGTAAAACTGCAAAATAAACACAGCTAAATATTTGTAAATGTTGATATCTCCTGCGAACATACATTAAACCATTTGCAAGATCAGAAACGTGTTACACAAAATGTTTGGATTCTACTTGTGGTGTGATGTACCAAAAGCTATGGTAGCAGTTAGCTAACCTTTGGTGGCTGAAGTCATAGTCTCAAAGCTAGCGGTTAGCCTTACATCGTTCTCAATGGCAAAACACACAACACGCAAGAGTTTGCGCTAATCTACAAAAGAAACACACAGCTAATTATTTGTATACTTACATGTCCCCCGCTGCAGGTATTCCACGCAAAGCTGGAAGTGAACCCTCTTTTAGAAAAAGTCTACTGGCTAATCCTGCCTCTTACTGACCGAGGTTGGAGAAACAGTCAGTCTCAAAGTGGTTAGCACACACCAACAGGTTTTTGCCAACTGTAGCTGGGATGTTGCCTTCAAAAATGAATTCAATCCATGCCACTCTTCTGTCCTCTGCAGCTGGGAGCCGATGGAATAATTTGTGCTTGTCTTTACAGCCAACAACAGAACACTGTGTGTGGTGCCTCCACATCATGATTCCTAACAAGGTGCTTTCGATAATGAAATGACAGATCTGTGAGAAGGTAGCACTGTATCTGGTGGTTGGAGAGACACTGGGGAGATGGGGAGGTGGCTGGTGGGTGGGAATATGCAAATGTGCCCACTTTTAGGTAGAGTAGGCACCAAATTTGATCGGCTTGTTTGGAAGCTGCAGGCATTGTGCTTTCAGAAATCCACATCTCAAAAAAGCATAGACGGTCTTATTTCATATCTTGTGTGCGTGTGGTAGCACCAGAGACCTAAAATAACACCCCCAATCCCAGAAAAGTGAGTTTTTCATAATATGAGATCTTTAACAGTGTCCTGCGCTGTCTTTTCAGCAAATGGAGTCGACTTTGGTCTTCCTTGTGCAGGACATCTGTGTTGTTGGTCCTGTTCAGTTTGTGGTTGAGGTGAACACCCAGGTACTAGGTGGTACGGTCTGTTGATCTGATTGGGAAGTCTGCCAATGATAGACAGATGGTCCAATCCAATCATCCAATCACCTACCAGGTAATTATATTTATTGTATATGTATATATGTGTATGTGATTCTGCTTCCATACAAAAGGTTTAGCAAATGTTACTGTAATTCATTAGAAGTCTTTTATTTCTATGGTTCAGTATATCATCATGTCACTTTAAGCAATCAAATATGAATTGGTATATGTTTGTTTTTTTCCAAATATAGGCTGCTAGTTTTGCACATACATATATAAATAACAATATGATTTTTCTTTAATCAGAGTAGACTCATTACTAAATCACATACAACAGCAAAATGTATTCAGAATCAAGTATTAAATAGTACCAGTTGTAGCATTGTCACCCTCCACATTACAATGAATTCAGCTTTGTTACATTGTAATAGTATGTAAGATTGTATTCTACGATATATTTTGCCACAATACAGTGTAACTAAGGTAGGGTACAGGAAAGTGTTTTTTATTGTTATTTATCGTTGTTTTGCCGCGTTTAGGTAGCAGCTAGCTATCGCGAAGACACTTATTTTGAAGGCAGCGACAGGAAATGCCTGGGTTGAATTTTCACTTGCCAACTTGTTCCTGTGCGTGAAATTCTTTAAGTTGGAGTCATTGTTCGCATGTTTGGAAC
The DNA here is from genome assembly GCA_037975065.1 of Chaetodon trifasciatus. Classification (NCBI taxonomy): domain Eukaryota; kingdom Metazoa; phylum Chordata; class Actinopteri; order Chaetodontiformes; family Chaetodontidae; genus Chaetodon; species Chaetodon trifasciatus. Next base: position 310,021 of record JBBMOE010000074.1, read on the forward strand.
AAAAGTGTATAGGTTTCTGGCATGCTTGTGTCCAAGAAGATTGAACTGCCAATACACTATTTAAGTAAGAGGGCCAGCTGAGACGAATGAGATTTGAACGGGTCTTGTGGACCTATTTTCCGCTTTTTTTGGCTGGTTGAGTAAGAAGACGGTGAGTGAAACTCCTGATGGAAGGGAAGGGAAGGGGGAAGACAGCGAGGAGGAGCTGAGGAGCTGTGTGGCAAAGCTCTCATCTACTTATCCCGCAACGACACCAGTAGAACTGTGGTTATATTTCGGAAAGGTGGTGAGTCACTTTTTTAACTACGAATGGCAGTTTGATGTGATACATTGTTTATGTGGTTAGACGTCTCCACAAAAGATTCCCTGTCCAAATCTTTAAAATACACGCTCGCTGGTCTAACTTTGAGTTTAGGCAGGGCTGGAGCGAAGATTCAAAACTCCTGAGAACACAGCAGCAGCACCACCACAGGAAACAACAAGATCACTCTCTTGCTCTCTCTTAATCTCGCTCATAATTTAGTTTGAACAGTTTATGACTGGAAAATGTTTGAATTACACATTCTCAGTTCAAGTGGGCCACTTTATGCCTCATTGTTTGGACACTTGAAGCATTGCTTTCCTAAATTTGTGAAACAAAATGAGGCTCTCTGCAGGCTCTCAGACTTTCAAAGCCCTCTTCACACCTGCATAATAAGACTCTGGTGGAGGAATACTGAATCCTTTTTTTTATATTCCTACAAGTAACCACATATAAGGGTGTACAGTTGATAAAATGTAGAATCTCAACTGAAAACCCCAAATTCCCAGCAAAGATTCCGAGGTCATGAGCTCATTGTCTTCAGCAGTCGCTTCAGTACTCAGTTTAGACAGCCAGCTAACACCTAGTTTATTTCCTCCTCCTATTTTGACATCATTATAGTCTTACATTAGTTTACACTCCAAGCATTGCACATTTTACTCATAGAGCACTCTGTCTGACACTTGTAGATGATTTGAATCTGTATCCTTCCCCTTCCACCCCTGTAGAGATGGAGGGAGAGAAAGAGAGACAGAGGCAGCAGCGAGAAGAGAAGGAGAGTAACGAGGCAGAAGACGAAAGGAGGAGTGATGACGACACTGACAATGATGAGGAGGAGGATGAAGGTTCAGAGGGTGCAGCACTGGTGTGGCAGGAAAGCTACGGTGAGGACAATCTGGGCCTTCCCATCATGCACTGGGAGGCACTGAGCCTGCGCATCGCTGAGCTAGAGAAGCAAGAAGAGGAAAAGAAGGACAAGAAGGCAAAGGTCAGATGTCATAGTCTGGGAGAGGGGAGTATGATGTTAAGCCTTGGACTGGGACACTCTGTTTAATATATCAGTAAGATAGTCCTCACAGGAAAAGGTCACAGTTCTTTCACAGTCTTTGGTGGAGTTTAGAGTACATGAGTGTGTTCTAGAAAGCAGGTTTAGTCAAAGGTCTGTTAACTCTGACCTGCAGGAAACTGAGCTTTCAATGACAGAAACAGAGGTGATAGCTATGGCCAGAAACACCTTGCAGGAATTTCTTCAAATTTGGCCTAAATGTCTACTGGGACTCAAGGATGAATTGATTCGATTTTGGTGCTCAAAGGTCAAAGATCAAGGTCACTATGACCTCACACCCGTCATAGTCTAGTCAAAGGCAATATCTCAGGAATGCCTGGATGGAATTCATTACATCTGGCACAAATGTCCACTTGATTGAACTTATGGTCAAAGGCCACTGTGACCACACGCATTTTGACCATAACTTAAGAATTCATACACTAATTATGAGAGAATTTCACACAAACATTTTCTATCCAAAAGGTCAACTTCTCTGTGACATCATAAAGTTCTGCAAAAACACTTTTTTGGACATTATTCAACACCATAACTCAGGAAAAGAAGGGCAGATGGTGACCATATTTCACATTCAGTCAGATAATGAATAGGTGATCACCTTGAAACTGTGGTGGTTATATAGATTTTCAGTGCTGCCGGGTTGAAGATATGTATGAGGCATCCTCACTTTACAATGTGTAGCTTCTTTACAGTAACATCCGTATTTGAAGCGTTGCAGTCCACCACAAATTCATTGGTGTTGCAGATATTGAGCTAATGATGATATTGATTGTCACTGCACCATGTGATAAAGCTCTCCATCAGTCCTTTGTACTCCTCTGGAAAATCATCTTTAAGTGATGACGACATGCTTCCCACTGATCATTATTAGCTAGAACCATACATGTCAAAGTAGTGCAAACTTCCATTTTGCTATTATATTGTAATGCACACTGACTGACACAAAAGGGGAAAAAAAGACAGTTCAACTTCAATAATCATAGTCTCCTGAGGTGTCGCCTGCTGATGATTCGACTCATTGACATTTAGGGGGCAGCCCTAGGTGTGACACTGTTTTGTAAATACATTTTTCAGATTTGGGATTTTATTTGTTAAATTTTCAGATACATTTTCAGTCTGCACGAATACAACCATAATCATAACTGTGTAACATCAAACACGAATTTAACACTACAAACTGTTACTTGTTGTTAAATTGTTACATTGTTCTTGAACAATGCACACTAACCTAAAAATTAGATTGCAGTGGTGGTTGTTTAACATGGAAGACAATAACTCCTAAGATCCCATGCTACTCTTAAGGTCATGAAACTTTCATTCATTCATTCATCTTCTATACCCGCCTATCCCTTTCGGGGTTGCAGGGGGCTGGAGCCTATCCCAGCTGTCAACGGGCGAGAGGCGGGGTACACCCTGAGCCGGTCGCCAGTTGATTGCAGGGCAACATATACAGACATACAGACATACAGCCATTCACGCTCACACTCACACCTAAGGGCAATCTTAGAGTAACCAATTAACCTAATGAGCATGTTTTTGGTCTGTGGGAGGAAGCCAGAGTGCCCGGAGAGAACCCACGCAAGCACGGGAAGAACATGCAAACTGTCATGAAATTTTGTCTTTGGTTATGTGTTTTTGATTGAGAGACCCCTAGTGGATAAAGATTACACAATTTGTTGAAGCCTCCCAAATCAGTAAAGCCTGTGTATTTTTATTTGTAATCTTGCTCTCAGACAAGGTTCTCATAGTTTTGAATTTCCAGTTTTTTATTTTAGGTTTGAATTTTAGATTTTCATTGTAGTTCAGTTTAATTAGTTTTCAGTGCATTTGCTATTTTAGTTTCAGATTTTCAGAAAGTGCAGATTTAGATTTTCCATATATTTTCCTAGGCGGCACGGTGGCGGAGCAGGTAGTGCGCGTGCCTCACAGCAAGAAGGTCACCGGTTTGATCCCCGGGTCAGGCGGGGCCTTTCTGTGTGAAGTTTGCATGTTCTTCCCGTGCATGCGTGGGTTCTCTCCGGGCACTCCGGCTTCCTCCCACAGACCAAAAACATGCTCATTAGGTTAATTGGTGACTCTAAATTGTCCCTAGGTGTGAGTGTGAGAGTGAATGTGTGTATGTGTGTTGCCCTGCAGTCGGCTGGTGACCGGCTCAGGGTGTACCCCGCCTCTCGCCCGTTGACAGCTGGGATAGGCTCCAGCCCCTCCCCAACCCTGAAAGGGATAATCGGGGTATAGAAGATGAATGAATGAATATATTTTCCTCTAGATTGATAGTGGTTTTAGTCTTTTTATTAGGGCCATGCATAATGTGTCAGAAGTGTATTGCTACATATACATATAAAATAGATTTACAAAATGTGCCAGAAAATACTTCAAATTCAAATATGATAGTCATCAGAAATTAGAGAAGTAAACAGCAATCACACCAATGAAAAATCTATTTATAGTACTGTCCCGATTTGTTTAGTTTTTGTCTTACCTGTATAACACATGTCTGGTGTGTTTTTAGAGTGCAGTTTCTTCTCTGGAGCAAGGCAGAACTCCAGTGAGCTCGACAGAGGACAGAGGAAAGAGAGCAGAGAGCTGGGAGGACAGAGATGATGCCTGTAACAGCCATGTGCTGGCACTTACCTCCCGGTAAGCGCACACACACACACACACACACACACACACACACACACACCAACAACACACCAAGAAATGCCAAATCTAAATGTAGATTTATTGATTGATTCCAGTTGTAGAAGCACAGAACTAACAGTCTGTCGATAGTCCCATTGTTTAAGATTGCGTGCAGGCTGTACGATTTGCAGTTTACATGAAGCCCCACGCTATGATATGCAGTTAATGGGTGGAATGCAAATAGAATCACAATCCACTTTATTGGCCAAGTACAGTGGCAAGTAAAAGTTTGGCTGCCCCTGGTTAAAATTTCTGTTAGCGTGAAAAGCTAAGCAAGTCAAAGATGACCTGATTTCCCAACAGAATGAAGTCAAAGATGTCTTTATGTCTTTTATTTGGATCCCGTTAGCACCAGCATAAGCACTGGCTATTCTTCCTGGGGTCCACACACATACAATCATACACGCTACAACCATATAAACACAACAAACATAACAGCTCCTCTCATAAATTTGCAATTAAGTAATAAGGTAGGGAAACAAATGGTCATCCATTACAACACACATTAAATCAAACACAGAGTTATAAAATCAATCACAGTTCCTCCAGAAATCATAGTACCTTTATCATTTCATCATATGTCCATACATGCATAGTCATTCATAATAACCATAAATCTTACTCAGAAGGACATGTATTTATCATCCTGTGCCTTCACACATTAAATTCCAAGAAAAAAAAGGGCACTAATTTCACATTCTTTTCTTTCACCAAGTTTCCATTCTGTTTCTTACACCATTTTCCTCATCTATGCTTCCTTAAATTGTTGCAGATACTGTTTTAACAAAATTTTGAACCGGTCTTTAGTCTCCTCTTGAACAATATGTAGTGGCAAGAACACTGTAAAGCACACCATGTTGCTTTATTTTGAGCTATTTGTAATTTTTTTAACTCTTTCATTGTTGCACTAGACCAAATCATAAAACAGTAATCAAGCTATGACAGAACTAAAGCATTCAGAACATGTTTGATGACATCTGGTGGTATAACTTTTAATACTCTCCTTACAACTGACACACCCCTACCCATCTTGCTCACAATGTGATCAATTTGTTTAGACCATGATAGTTTATGATCCAAGATTATACCCAGAAGTTTTGTCTCTCGTACTTGGTCAACCTGTATATTGTTTATATTTAATTTCAATAGTGGTTCTACTTTTCACTGACACTTAGATCCTATTATTATAGACTTTGTTTTACCAACATTAAACACCAATTTGTTGCTTATTACCCATTCTACCACTGACCTCAACTCCTTATCTAAAATTGTATTCAGCTCTTCAGTTGATTGTGCAGCTGTATATATTGTCAAGTCATCTGCCTACATTGCCTCCATCTTAATGCAGCAAAATCAAAGCCATAATATTTTAACTTATCTAACAACAAAGAATGATCTATCGCATCAAAAGCTGAACTGAAATCAAGTAACACTGCACCCACTAAATTCTTCATATCTTGCTCACTTTGCCATCATCTACCATTTGTGTCAGAGTTGTGGAAGTGGAATTACCAGGCCTATAAGCATGCTGATAATCTGTATTTAAATTATTTACATCAAAGTAAGTTTGTATTTGTTCAAAAATAATTCTCTCCATAGTCTTTCCTAAAACTGGTAACAAACTAATAGGACAGATGTTTGTACCAGAAAATGGTGCCACTGGATTCATTTGTTCCCTTAGTTTCTTGTCTATCCATGGTGATCTCAAATTCCTGACTGTCTGCTTTCTAAGTGGTGTGTGTTTCTCAATCACTTGCATAAATAACACATTAAAGACCTCAAGGACATCATCTGGGTTATTCTTCTCTAATACATAATCCCAACATATATTGTTAACATCATGTATAAATGACTCTTCACAAAATGTTTTCATTGATATTCTGAATACTACTCTAGGTCCCGCCTTTGGAACCTTTGTCTTTCTTACAAGCACTACTAAATTGTGATCATTACATCCCACTGGGACAGATATTGCATTTGAGCATAAATGACTAACATTTGTAAATATATGATCAATGCATGTTGCACTTTTGAACCCATCTTTCTTCATGCACACCCTTGTCAGTTTATCAACCATTTGCACCAAATTACATGCACTAGTTATTGCTTGCAGCTTCCCTCTAAGTGCACAGTGCGACATATTCCAGTCAATATTTAAATCTCCCAAAAAATAAATCTCATTATCAAGATCACACACTGTGTCCAACATAGCACACATTTTTTCCAAATAAATTAGCTTTGCATTTAGAGGTCTGTAGCAACATCCTACCAGCAGAGGTTTCAAATGTGGCAAATTAATTTGCAACCAAATAACTTCAATATCAGCAGGCATTAAATCAAATCTTACTTTTGCTGGTATTTGATTTTGAATGAATACTGCTACACCACCTCCATAAGCATTCCTGTCTCTCTCCTATATATACTATATCCCTGAGTATGAAAAGTAGATTCATTAAATGTCATCTAAGTGAGTTTAAGATATTGCTAACAAGTGAATACCACATGCTAATATTTCTGTTATCTCAGTCATTTTATTTCTTAAACTACAAATTTTTACATGTGCCAGTTTTAACCCTTTCCTTGGCAACTGCGTTAAGATCAATACGGTGTTTTAAATTCTATCTTGTTTTCCCTTCCTTTCAATTTGAGAGCCAAAGATAAACATATATTCACCCCATTCAAAACACACACTATCACATACACAACCCCACACTTAATCACCCACAAATTACCATACATGCTTCCTAGTCACTACACTTAATGAAGAGAGCATACTTGTAGCTCCCTCACATAATCAAATAATAATCACTATTAGATCTAGATCTAGGTTACATGTCAGTGAAGCCATATCTTTAATTTATCAAATTTTGTACTTACATGAGTAATGAATAACATTAAACAAAAATATAAACAGTAAATAAACAAATAAATAAATAAATAACTCAAAAGCCAGTGTTAATTGACCAAGAAATAAAATAAAAAGTTAATGAACAAGTATTTCTCAAAGAATACTCCATTACCGTATGGTCCATTTCTTCCTCCTTTATGGCATTATCCCACCATCAGATCACTATTAGACCTCATTAATATGTCCATTCATTCAGTCTTTCACTTCTGTTTCAGCTTGTACTGCAGAATTACTTTTTGGTAAAAAGACTCAGCCTCACTGCAGTCCCTAAAGAGTCTCGTCTGTCCATTGTAGGTAACTATAAGCGTGGCTGGTAACAGTAGCCCGTGTCTCACCTCAGCCTTGCCCAAGTTCATCCTGATATCGTTGAACTGGGCCCTCCTCTTGGATATTTCAGGTGTCACATTGGGAAATATCTTCACTCGCATGCCTTCAAACATCACTTCTCTCTTTTCTTGCCAGTTTCAAGATTGTCTCTTTTGTCTGATATCGCTGCATTCTTACAATCATTGGTATGGGTTTTGAGCTGTGTGCCGGACCTACTCTGTGTGCAGCAGCTGCTTCAGATGTGAGCTCCCCTTGGAACACCTCCTTAAAATAGTTTGTCATGAAAGCAGTGGGGTCACTCTTCTCACTATCACTTTTCAGACCAAGCACAAGCAGATTTAACTTTCTGTTTTCCTTTATTAGATTTCTTTGGAAGGTTTGACCATGGATGGGTCAAAAGTAGAGAAAGAATTTCACAAATGCATGGTGTGTGCAGTTTCCCTCCTCAACTCTGCATGTTGTGTGTAAAAATTGTGATGAATAAAGGAATCTTAATCTTAATCTTAATCTTTGTGCAACTTCAAGTGCAACAACACGATCATCCATGAAGACCAGCCCTTCCTCCGTCTCCCCGAGCTTGTGACCGCAGGTGTCGAGTTCCACCTTTAAAGCATCAAGCTGCAGTTGAAGTCTGTCTAAAGCAGCCCTGATTTCTTCCCTCATTATGGAGCGTATTAGAGCGGACTACTCTGCGTGGCACACCTGCACTTTCCATATTGCCCTCCTCCTCTGCTGGTCTCCATTGTGTCTCTTCACCTTCCGATGGACTGTCGCATTGATTTAATGACTTCCCAGCATCTTTCCTTGATTTCTTTGGTGGCATTACATTCACCGTACGCTAAATCATTTACTCGTTGACTGAAACACATAATCATTGCGTATTCGCCTAAGTTTTCATCTAAAGTTTGAAGAGGGAGCAGCACGCTCTCAAATTTCATTAGGTGCAAAACCTTCAGCTTGGTCCTCTTGAGGTAGTCCATTGTGAATGTCCATTTTTGAGGTGTGCTTAGTTTCATTATGGTGTAGTAGAAACCATCCTCTTTTCATCGTGACAGTTTTTACTATAATTCCAGAATTTGCTGGCATTGAACCCATTCTTCCTTCTTCCAGTGAAATGTTCCCTGTGCCTCTGGCTGCAACACAACCCCAAAGCATGATCCATCCATCCTTGTGCTAAACAGTAGGAGAGGGGTTCTTTTCATGTAGTTCTGCACCTTTTTTCTCAAAACATACCTTTGCTCATTACCACCAGAAAGTTCTATTTTAACTTCATCAGTCCGGAGAACTTGTTTCCAAAAATCATCTGACTTGTGTATATGCTCCTTTGCAAACTTCTGATGCTGAATTTTGTGGGGAGGACACAGGAATAGTTTTCTTCTGATGACTTCTTCATGAAGGTCACACAACTCTGTTTCCAAAAAAGTTGAAATTGTGTAAAATGTGAATAGAAACAGAATGTGATGATTTGCAAAACACTGAAATTCCACATTTAATTGAAAATAGCACGAAGACATATCAAATGTTGAAACAGAAATGTAATTGTTTTGGAAAATGTTATCCTCATTTAGAATTTGATGTCAGCCACACGTTTTAAAAAAGCTGGGGCAGGGTCATGTTTAGCATCACCTCTTCTTCTAACAACACTCTGTACATTTAGGAACTGAGCAGACCAACTGCTGTCATTTTGAAAGTGGAATGTTTTCCATTCTTTGATTCTTCGATCTTCTACGATTTCAGCTGCTCAAAAGTTTGTGGTCTCCTTTGTCATAGTTTATGTTTCATAATGCACCAAACATTTTCAATAGGTGAGAAGTCCGGACTGCAGCAGACCAGTTTAGCTCCTGGCCTCTTTTACTGTGGTGCCATGCTGTTGTAATATATGCAGAATGTTGTTTGGCATTGTCTTGCTGAAATAAGAAAGACCTTCCCTGACAAAGATGTCTACCTGGCAGCATGTTGCTCCAAAACTTTTATGTATGCTTCAGCATTGATGTTGCGCTCACAAATGTGCAGGTTACCCATGCCATGTGCATGAACGCAGCCCCATACCATTAGGGATGCTGGCTTTTTACTTCAGAAAGACTCAACTTCTCTCGACTGCTCTTTTCATACCCAATCATGTTACTAACCTTTTGCCAGTTAACCTAATTAACTGATTTCACGACTTTTCCGGTCTTTTGTTGCCACTGTCCTAACTAGCAATCTTACAAGTAGTTCTCTCAGAAAGTTTTGTTGGTCTTCCAGACCTCAGCGTGAAATGGGCTGCAATGTTACTCCTCCAGGCATTTGTGCACCGTCAGTATACAGTACGTCCACGAAAAATGTTTGTTTTTGCCACTGACAAGTTCAGGTTGTGATTCTAAGTGTGTGACAAAGTTATGGAAAGGATCCCTACGGAGACAGATCTTTTTGTTAAGGGTTAAGATCCGTTTCATTTAACCAGAAACAGCTGTTGTATTGCTCTCGCTAAAGCCACCAGACTCCTTTCACAGAAACAGTACTTTTATCATCATAAAACACAATTCATTCAAACGCAACAGAAACAAAATAAAACTCACCAAAACCTTCTTGTTTGTCTTTCACTATTCTAACAATCACCACCAACTCAGGTTTAGTTGACCTAACCCTTAATTCACCTAATGGACAGAAGAACGAGAGAGAGGGCGGACATCAGAGAGGCAGTGGAGGGAAACGGCGTGTACAGCAACAATATTTTCACATCTAACCAACTAACTTGTCAATTAAGCATAGTTTGCAATATGCTCTTCTTTTGCTGTCATCACTTATGCTAAAATGTCTCCAAACTGCTGACATTGCTCCTCCTCTACCTACCTGCTCAACTGATGAGAGCTTAATGCCATCAAGTGGTATTGAGAGCGGTTGTATCAGATTAGTTTTATGATTACAATTATGAGTCCATGAGCACAATATCAGACCAGATACCTCATACTGGTATCAGTATCACTGCATCCCCACTACAGATTTTCCACTTTTCCCCCTGTGAGCTAATGTTCTATAATTGTTACGGGATAACTGAATGTCATTTCTCACTACACAGCATTCAGTCAGTCTGACTTGTCCCTAAGTGACCACCAGTATAAATCTACAAATCAAGTTTGTTTGACTCTTGTGTATCCTCCAGCCTGCAGACACAGATGAATCTTCAGCTCTGCTTCATCAACAACAGTGAAAGTGAGGAGGAGGAGGTGGATAAGGAGGAAGAAATCAGCAAGGAGCAACGCAGCAACACTCGAGTAAGTGCCTCTAACATAAATTTCTGACAATGGAGTACTACAGTTTAGGGATGAGAGATACTGCCCAAATTTTCTATCATGTATGTAATTTTATATGATGGTAATGGTACATCACAATAGAGTAATTGTTTTGTCCATTCAATAAAGAAATGGTGTAAAATAACCATACTGTACTATACTTCAGCACTTGATTATTTTCTTCTTTCATTTGGAATTTCGAAAAAGTGAGACAATACTAAAAACAAAAGACTCAAAAGAGCAATAATGTAATGTAATAAAGGTGCATTATCACCACCAACTTGCTCTTTGGTCGTATGAGAATGTGATAATCAGTCCTGCTGCCAAAATCATGTGACCGTGCAAGGTACCTGTATTGCTATTATAGTGACTCCAAACAAAAACGGAGTCACTGAGAGGCTAAGAGAGGGAGCATGGCACTGCTGACTCGCTGCACAAATGACAAAGCCATTTCTGCATTTTCCAAGTGTGTTCATATTTATTTCTAACACCAAACAAACAGTCAAAGCAAGGCAAAGCAAGGCCGGGTGTTTCAATACTTAGTTGGCAGTTAACAAAAAATAAAAAGATTCTCCCTACTCACCCCCTCTCCATGCAGCCGCCGCGGTGAACAGGTGAATATATGCCCAATCATTCAATCACTCAATCACTGCTCCTTAACCACACCCCCAGTGACATGCGTGAAAGGTGTCAAAACTGACAGCTGATGCCAACACAAACATAAACATCAATACTTCAGCATATAGCACCTACAGCTATCTTGCACTACCCACCCCAAATATATAGCAGAGATTCTGAAACTGTCATATAAACTCCAGACAATGTCTGCAGAATCAGGTCTGGTCTTGTGTTGATATCGATACCACATGTAAATGGATGTTTTTGCAAAATCAGCCAACGAGTGGAAAGCAATATATAGACAAACCAGAATAGAGTATGTAGCAACTTCACTACATTGCATGACACATGCAATGTCATGAGCACACCCACTTGCTCACTGTGTAGCAGGGCAGCAGTGCATACACTGTAAATGACATTGTGTAAATAGGACTCTAGGGATAGGTCCTGCAGTGGAAACAGGATTGCAGAATCTCTACTGGTGGACACATTTCTACCATTGCACGATATATACCATCCTACCACCCAACCCCACAGTTTATATTAGATTAGCTGAAACTAAGTTATCTATATGTGGTGCAACTAGGTGATTGCACCAGCAAACAGTGAAAAAGAAATGAAGAAGAGTAAAAGACGTATCAACAGAACCACACCCTCCTCTTGTGAGTTCATGTATATCTTCTCCATGTTCTTCCCACACCATTGTCCATCCTAGCTAATGAAGAAAGGGGCTGGTCATGTCCACAAGAATCCTCAGCCTCCTACCAAGCCAGATAAACCAAAATCCAGAGGCTTCAGGAACACTTTGAGGAACCTACGAGACAGACTGAGAACAGACCATAAAACTTTGGTGAGAGTTAAACATGTAATAGTATTGCAGAATCTTTTACTCCAAGATACAGTTTGTCACACTTCTCTTTCTCTCCCCTCTCGTTTCCTCTTGTCCTCCTCTCGTCTCATCCTCCTCCTTTCTCTCCTCTCCCCTCAGACTGCAACTTGTAGTGATCTTGTAGTCCAGAGAAGACATTTGGAGCACAGTGATTTACAAAACTTCAGTATTAAGGAGCTGAATGCTCTTTCTATATCTCTCAGCAAGACAATACAAGGTAACCACCTACACACAGTAATAACACTGCATCTTTTGCCTCTACAACTTACTTAACTTAAACCCTAATTATGATTTAAAAAGAAAACATGACTGTCTTCCTTTCTCAGAGTGCTGCATAAGCATGTTGAACTTGTTTTTCATCTGTCCACATCAGATCTGAGCTCGGAGCTGGTAGGTAGTCTCCAGGTCCGAGACCAGCTAAGGACAGAGCAGGACGCCATGCTGCTGGAGGTCCAGGATCTGACATCGCTATGAACCTGCCAGTCGCTCCTGGCTGATGTTCACCTGTGTGGCCTCCACAAACATCTCAGTCAGTCCCTCCTGCTGTTGGTCTGACCAGCCAGTCACTGTGAAGAGTGTCACTGACTGAAAGGACTTGAATATCAGTTGCATAGTATTTTGGGGTATTTTTTTCTCTGCATTGTATATTTATAAGGGAATCTTTGTCTCACTGAATCGCAGTGTCCACCAGCAGTGCTTTTAATCTTGCATGTGACAGAACCAGCTTTGTCTTGCCAGGTACAGTCACAGTGTCAGAGCCATATGGTACCATCTACTACTTTTTTCTGGAAATATGATCTATTGCTGTCTTACTCTGAGTCAGATTAGATCACCAGTACAAAGTTCATCTCCACTATGCCCACATCATAAAAAAGTCTGGGTCATGCTAAATCCAGTTTTAGCACTAATACTGGGAGCAAGAGTTCCAACCCTAACACACATCACAATTTTTGTACATGCTTATTCTGAATTTGATACCAGCAACATGTTTCAATAAGTTGGGACAGGAGCAGCAAAAGACTGGGAAAGTTGTGCAATGCTCCAAAAATATCTGTTTGGAACATTCCGCAGTGTCATGAGGGTAGGAAAGGGGCATCCCGAAAGACTCAGTTGTTCACAAGCAATTGGTCTCTCAGCTTCAGCAATTAAGATATTTTGCTTTTTGTGGTTCTTAACAAAAGAAAAATGAAATTTTGTTTCAGCCAATCTGGATGAGGTGATGGGGGGATGTGGAGTTTGAGGTTGGATCAGAATGTTTTTGTTGTTTTGGGCAGATAGAAAGGATACTGATACTGACCCCAGCTGAGGGTTTGATGGCAAACTAACATATTGTCTCAAACATCAGAATGTTCATTGAACGGATTCGTCCAGCATTGGTCAAAGTTAGCTTTGTTTCAGCTTTTCTCCCTTAAAGGTACCCTGTGGAGGCTTTGACCACCAGTAGTGCAATGCAGCAAAGATGATCAACTGGTCCCTGTTTAGAAATGAACTAGAAATCAAGCCAATATTGCTGTTTTGTGTTGTCAAACATATCTTTCTTATGTAAATAGCTCTTGCATTTTTTGCTATTTGACATTCCTAACTTTACTTAAATTTTACAATTTTTAAAATGAGCTTTTCTAGTTGGTACAGTATATGTCTGTCTTGACTGGCTTTTATTGTTGACTTGCCAAAACAGTCAGTGTCTCTATAGGCTCAGTGATAAAGTTTAATTGTGCATGTATAGTGATACATTTTTATTTGACATTTTCTATCCAGTTATGTTATTCTGCTTGGTTACTTCCTGTTGTTCAGTGGTCTCCCTGAAAATAGTGTCAGAGGATGAGTCTTGTCTTACATTTACAACTTCGCTGGAGCCTCTAAACAGTGTGTGCCACTGATTTGAACATAAACAAAAACAGCAGGAAAGTACTTAACCTTTAAAAAGCAGGAAGTGGAACAGCATCAATATCATACCACAGGTACCAATCTCTAAATTTAAGGATGTCTTTCATCAACACTGAAGCAATACTCATGTTACCATATATTTTGTTTCGTTTAGCATTCTTTCTAAATGCTTTAACTGCAATGTAAAAGGGATTCCTGTTAAGAAGCTATTACTTCTGTCAACTGAATCATCTCTCTTTGTTTTCTATTTTATTAAGCGTAGTTATGTTCTCTGATCTTTTCAGAAAATGTTTTTGTGTTTTGTATTCCTGCACATGTAGGCTTCTTAGGTGGAGTCAGTAAAGAACTAAATTTGATGTTATGTATAACATATCAAGCACATTTTGACTTTTCTTCACCTACCTTTTTTGGCTATGTAAGGGAAGATACTTTTTTATCTGTTTATTCATTTTTTTTTTCTCTTGGCATAAGTTTTTAATTTATTTCATGTTACAGTATAAAAAAAGAATGTTTATGTTATCCACTTAACTTTAGTATAAAATACATTTCCACAGTACTAACTCCATCAGTTTACAGTATGTCAGTCATGTCATCCTCACCACTCCACAGCTTTCACTTTCTCTTTTTAACAAAATACTGCTCCTGTTCACAAAGGAACTACATTCAACTTTGACATTTTTTGTGTTTGCTGCTGCCATCATTAAAAGACTTCCAACAGCTCATTCCTGGTAAGCTGTTTGTGTAAATCTACTTCAGGAAGTGTTGAGTTTCATTCACAGTAACTTTATGCGGAATTAATAAAAATTGAAAAGAAGAAACTATTTGAACAATTTGATGATGCTGAATTCATTAGATATTATGAGTACAAATGAAGAAATGTTTCTACTCTTCAGTGTAGGATTCAAGCCAGTCTACTCAACAGCTTGACCCACAGTAAATTAACAATTTCTGGCCACAATTCATGATACTGATAGAGGACGATTCTCCTATTTAACGTCACAGTCACAGTCGAGATTTAGAATATTAAAATGCAACAGGCTGTGAAACTTGCTGAGAATCAGAAATCAGAAAAGGCTGATTTCTGATTTCATGATACTGATAGAGGATGATTCTTCGATTTAACATCACAGTCACAGTCAAGATTTAGAATATCAAAATGCAACAGGCTGTGAAACTTGCTGAGAATGTTGATGTTTGTAAAGGCCCTAACCCTTTTTTTTTTTTTATAGGTGTATCTTTAAAATTCCACTCTGACAAATTTTACATTTTATTTATACTGCTGGCTCAACCAGTAGTTAAATTGTTAGTTTGATCAGAAAACCAGTCGGTACTAGTGATGGGAATTTCGGCTCTTTTAAGAGAGCCGGTTCTTACGGCTCGACTCTCATAAAAGAGTCGGCTCTTTCGGCTCTCAAGTGGCTCCTCAGATTTTTTGTTGCGTAAATTAATTTATTACCAAAATAATGTAAAATTATATGTAAAATTAATTAGTAATGTACAAAATATACTGTACATCAAATTTTACTGCATTTCCTGCGCTCATTTTCTCACCTCTCCAGCGTTTTGTCGCGGCTGTGTGTGTGTGTGTGTATGTGTGTGTGTGCGTGCGCTGTGTCTGTAACCCCGCTCCTCCCTCTCCTGCTCAGTGCGTACTCACAGAAGCCACCACACATCATGTAGTTGACCAATCACGTGCGGCTTGAACGAAAAAAAGTCGAGAAAAAAACAAAACAAAAAGAAAAAACCCAAAGCGGCTCTCACTGGGGCTCCCAGGCAGAGGCCGGCTCTGATCGTTCACTTCAAAGAGCTGGCTCTAAGAGCCGCTTCGTTCGCGACCGACACATAACTAGTCGGTACCTGGTGTGACTACCATTGGCCTCATGCAGTGTGACACAACTACTTTGCATAGAGTTGATGAGGCTGTTGATTTTAGCCTGTTGAATATTGGTCCACTCCTCTTCAATGGCTGTGCAAAGCTGCAGAAATTGGAACATGCTGTCATAGACACTTACCCAGAACATCCCAAACATGCTCAATGAGTGACATTTATAGTGAGTAAGCACTCCATGCAAGGACTTGGATGTTTTTAGCTTCCAAGAAATGAATACCTAACAACAAGGAACCACGCAGTATCATGCTGCAACATGAGCTGATAGCACCGGGCCACAGATTCTCATCACATTATCACTGTGCATTCAAATTCCCATCAGTAAAATGGAACATAAATTTGATGTTAGCAAAGTTCTTGCCCACATGATGCCATACACGCTGTCTACCATCAACCCAGTACAGTGTAAACCAGGACATCTGTGGAAAGAACACTTCTGCAAGGTGCCAGACACCATTGAAGGTGAGAAGAACTGCAGTCAGGTCAAGACCCTGGTGAGGACGCTAAGCACTCATATGAGCTTCCCTGAGACGGTTTCTGACAGTTTGTGTGGAAATTCTTTGGTTGTGAAAACCAGCTGTCACCATGAGCTGCTCAGGTGGCTTATCTCAGATGATTTTCAGGTAAAGAAAGTTGCATGCTGGTCCTGGGGTGGCATGGTTACTCATGTGAGGCTGACTGGATTTATTGCGAAATGCTAGGAAATGACATTGAAGACAGTTTATGGTAGTTAAATTAACAATCAGTTGCCAACAACTCTGGTGGACATACCTGCACATGCAGTATGTTGAGCCTATTTCACTTTGCTGTCTGTACTGCCTTAAGAAATTACCTTCATGTCACCGAATAATCTGTTTATGGAAATGTGACCATCACATTGCAGCAAGAATGATACAAACCTCTCCAAATCAAGAATGTTCATTTTTATGCATGGTAGCACAGCAGCAGTAACATAATTAATTATTTCTGATTATTACTTTTTATGGGACAAGTAATAATTATTACTGATCCAGTCAGCACCACAGCGAGCGTAACGCACAGCCAATCAGTGCCAAGGGCAAGATTAACACTATTGTCAAGCTGTGTGCGAGAAACAAGGAGTAATAACAAATATTTGGATTCTTCTTAGTCTGGGCTGCTGAATAATACTCTTGAATTTGAAATGACCCCCTTGATTAGTATTTCTCTTTTTTTTTTTTTTTTTTCTATTTTTTGCACATGTAACACCCACTACAGGTCACTAGCAATAGGAATGACGATCAGCCATGAGGTACAAAAGGAATATTTTTTATTCCAAAGATCTGCGCTTGACAATAATTATATTTTTATTAGCCATCATCACACTTAACCTCCTTGCCATTTACTTCCAGCTGGACTAATCAGGGCAGGGGCTGGATTACATTAACACACACCAGTTCACTCTGTAAACACGGTTTGCACACAAAGTAAATAAATAAACACCGATTTAACCAAATGTTAAAAACTACATGATTAAACTTTAAAATACCTGGTGCGTCAATCTAATTCAGCATCAACTACCAGCCACTTTCAACCCAGCAGGGATCGAAACAGGTCTGAAATACATGAGAATGATAAATGTGACACATATTCAAACCAGACAATATAAACACATTAAACACAGAAAAGGCCTATGAGTTATTTCCGCACTCCCACCTTCCCTACATGCCAGTGTCGAATGAGGTATGCACCTGCCTCACTCCACCGTCCTGAACCAACCGTTACAACCTGCGTTCCTCCTGCAGGTAGCCCTATATCTCCAATTTGAATAATTGGTGCAGCTCCCCTTTTCCTACTCTGTGCCACCCACCACACATGGACAGTAGGTCTTCTCAATATTGTCTGACATCATAATTTGTTTTCACTTTGCTCCACACCACTCTTAAAACCCAGGCAAAATCGCATTATTATGGATCCCACTGCCTTTCTTGACAGGCCCGGCCTGCCTCCGATTGGTTGCCTTCATTGTTCAGCTGGTGAGGCATGAGGACTGAGATTGGTTTGAATTAGGGGAAGAATATAAGGGTAAGGAAATCAGAGTAAGAGTAGGGTGAATCAGAGGCACATTAGGGCATATTTTGGTAAGAAAAGCAGTGCGATCCATAATAAAGTGAATAAAATAGTATGGCAAATGTCTCCATGGAAATAAAGAGAAGGTGAAGGGGATGCAGAGCTGAAGCCAAGTGCTGTAAGAAGAAATAAACCATCCATACCGTCTCTTATTATGGGGAATGTGAGATCTCTCCCTAACAAGAGATGTTTGTGAACAACAGATGGTGTAACCCAGAGCACATCAGTATAAAGGAGCAGCGCTGCATGAGAGACATAAAGCTACTAGCTGTTAGCATTCAGCCATATTATCTCCCAAGGGAGTTCTCGCACATCATCGCAATAACGGTGTACATCCCCCCATCGGCTGATGCTGCATGAACATGCAAGTGTTGTGCAGTCCATACGTGGACATTGACAGTTGAACAACCTGCATCACAGACTACATAAACTTCTGAGTGGAAAACACTGTGCCTATCAGGAAGGTATGTTTTCCCAAATAACAAACCCTGGTTGTCATTAGATCAGGGGACAAAAATGAGCTGAGGAGGGTGCAGAGGGAGCTGAAAAGGGAGATAAGGAGAGGCAACAACAGCTAGAGGAGAAAGCTGGAGGAGCCCTGGGGAACAATGCCAGACAGGTTTGGAGAAGCCACCTCAGGCCACAGCAGTGACAGCAGGAGGGGCCCTGAATCTGGAGACAAGGAATGGCCAAATGAACTGAATCTGTTTTTCATCAGATTTGATTCTACCCTGTTTCTTCCCCGACCCACCAGAGCCCTGACTGACTACATTTCCTTCTCCCCACCTCACTCAACAGGAGCCACCCCCCAGGTGGCACGGTGGCACAGGTGGTAACACTGTCGCCTCACAGCTCGAATCCCGCTGTGGGCGCTGGTGGCGTGTCCTCCACCATGCCTTCAGTGCCTGCTGCTTGAGGAAAAAGGGAGCCTTTCTGTGTGGAGTTTGCATGTTCTCCCTGTGCTCACCTGGGGTATCCTCCATAAAATGTACCCCCCAGATCACCACCTGACAACAGGAACTAGTCCCTGGGTGCCGGTTGGCTGGCAGCGGTCGGCCCACCGCTCCTGGTCCACCGTGGAGGAAGGACAGTCCAAGGATGGGTTAAAGGCGGAAATTAAATTTCACATATGCATGGCATGTGCAGTTTCCCCTCCTAACTTCGCATGTTGTGTGTAAATGTGACTAATAAAGGCCTTTCTAAACAGCAGATCATGTGAGGAAGGAGCTCCGGAAGATGAAGGCAAGAAAGGCTCTGATGGCATCAGCACAAGACAACTAAGGGACTGTGCAGAATAGCTCTGCAGGGTCATTCTGCACATCTTCAACATGAGCCTCAGTCTGGAGAGAGTTCAGTCCTAAGAAAAACTTTCTGTGTGGATCTAGTGCCAAAGACTGTGCAATCCAGAGAGCCCAGCCACTTCAAGCTGGTAGCATTCACTTTCCACCTGATGAAATCCTTGGAGAGGATCATACTGAACTACCTCTGTAACCTGGTGAGCAGCGAGCTGGACCCCCTACAGTTCGCATATCGGCCGGGCAATGATCTACCTGTGAGAATACTCTGTGAGGGTACTGTGAGGGTCAGGCACTGTGAGGGTAATGTTTTTTGACTTCTCCAGTGCTTTCAACACAATCCAACTATCACTGCTCAGGAGGAAGCTGGAAGGAGCTGGAGTAGACTGCCACCTGGCTATTTGGACCATTAACTACTTCATCAAAAGACCACAGTATGTGAGGCTTTGCAACTGATGTGGTTCGTAGCACAGAGGCACTACAGGGTACAATCCTCTCTCCTTTCTTCATCACCCTCTACACATCAGACCTCAGACTGACAGCTGTCACATCCAGAAGTTCTCCGATGATACAGCCATCTTTGGATATGTGTCACAGGAACAAACTGGAATACAGGGAAGTTATCACCAACTTTGTCGACTTGTGTGGACTGAACCACCTGCACATAAGTGCCAGCAAGACAAAGGAGGTGGTGATAGACTTTCACAGGAATGTACCACAGATAACACCAGTGAACATTCAATGTTTGGACATTGAGATTGTGAACGAGTACAAATACCTGGGTGTTCATCTCAACCACAAACTGGACTGTACAAACAACATAGATGTCCTGTACAGGAAGGCCCAAAGTCCTTTTCCACCTGCCAAGAAGACTGAGGGCCTTTGGAGTATATAGGACACTGTTAAAAAGTTTTTATGACTGGTGGCATCTGCAATTTTCTATGCAGTGGTCTGCTGGGGGCCGTGGGAGCTCAGAGAGGGACAGAATAAGACTAAACAATAGAGCTCTGTCCTGGACCACCCTCTTGACAACATCAAGGAGGTGGGTGAGAGAAGGATGTTAGCCAAGCTGACATCACACCATGAACCCCTCCCACCCCCTGTGGTGCGCTTAAGCAGCTCTTTCTGTAACAGACTGCTACGTCCACTGTCTAAGAAAGAACGCTCGGTCACAGGTCCTTCATTCCAGCGACAGACAGACTGTTTAACTCTAGCATCATTTAATGAGCACAGTATTCATGTTGTTTCCCATTTCATTATCACAAATCTACCGTTTTTGTGCTACTTTTATTTATGCTAATATATGGCCACATCCATTATATCTTGTGTAATTTTTACTGTGTTGTGTATTTTTTCCTACTGTGCAGCAGTACAAACACTGTATTTATTATCCATATTTGACTCATGTACAATTCAATGTTTTTATGCAACAGTATTTTTCTCATGTGCAATTCAACATATGGCAGTGGTAGATTTGCATAAAAATGGCAGCAGTATTCTTATCATCTTGCACATAATGTACATATACATAGGTGATTTTTTTATTCTTTATTCCTTTTTATCTTGATTTTCTATGTCATTGCTTTTGCCTATCTTTTTTAATACTTTGCTGGCTGTGACAACTTAATTTCCCCATGGGATTGATAAAGTTTTATTTTATCTTATCTTATATAATCTTAAAGGAGGATCTTAATCACTGTCTAGGGTGCTTATCCTGGGACCTGTTGCAGGCAAATTGCTGTCCAACCATTACTTTGATTGGCAGTGTTCCCATTTATTAGGGATACAGTATTGATGGCTGACAAGATTTGTCATGAGAAAAAACTGTAGAATTTAAATTATAATAAAAGTTCTGCTGCAAGTCAATTTTGCTGGGTTTTTTATTTATTTATTTACTTCACCTGTGTGCTAATATCAGGCTCTGTTGCTTATGTGCTGCTGTCAGTTTGTGCCTGACTGTCAACTGGACAAACAAATCAAATAATACAAATATTACATCTTAATATACAGGCAATGGTCTGAAACACTGGTTCAATGAGAGGAAGCTGGTCACAACTGGTCATTCTTCTTTAACATGGTTCATACTCATGTTTTATAATTCTTCAGTTCAAACAGGGTGGTTGTGTCATGAAGTAGATTTAACAGAGATGAAATAAGTGGTGTTGAGTTTCCCTCTTCCTGGCAGCAATCCTGATTTCCAAAGGTCCACTTACAGATAAGATGTCAAGTTGCGATAGAATTAAGCTGACAAGCAACTGCATAAAAACATCTGAGTCATCGTACATGTTGAAACTGATATAAAACTGTCTGAATTTTCCTCATGTGTCATCTGTTGCTTTACTTCCTGTGTTTTCCACAATGTGATTGTTGATTTGTTTCACCTGTCCCTCATTAGCATTTGCAAACACTTGACTACAGTGGTGAGTAAAACCTTCCTTTTAACAGGCAGAAACCTCAGGCAGAAACAGGTTCTGGGTAGGGTTGGTCAACATAGCAAGTTTTTCTCTGAAAAACTGATCATGTTAGATTTTGGGATCATTGAGTGTAGAAAAATGTATTTTCTGAATAATGTTTTAGAAAACTGAACATGTGATGGATAGACTATATGATAATATTGCATGGGTATACTTTTTGTTTCAATCTATGTACAATTTTCACACGATACAGGCACCACAGGCATATGAATTAAGGAATACAAATCACAATAGAGGTTGTCTCAGGAAACTTTGCATATAAAGCAGGTTAGAACATGAATGTGTACAGAGGGAGAGGTAGACAAGCAGAGAGGAGCTCAGTGTATTATGGGAAGTCCCCAGGCAGTCTAATGCTTATAGCAGCATAACTAGGGACTGGTCAAGGCAAGCCTGAGTCAGCCCTTACTGTATGCTTTATCCAAAAGGAAAGTTTTAAGCCTTCACTTAAATGTAAAGATCAAAGATAGCTCCCAGATTCGTTATGGTGGTGCTGGAAGCCAGGGCAATGCCATCCAAAAGTAGCTATGTCATTAGTTTCTAAGGTGTTAAGGGCCAAGTACTGTAATTCCATTTTGTGTTCATCCAGGTCTTTATGTTTAGTGGTTTCATCAGACTTCATTGATAAATATAGCTAGGTATCTGCGTAGCAATGAAAGTTTATCCTTCCTGATAATATTTTCAAAAGAAAGCATGCATAGAAAACTGGGTGAGAAACCGCCAAACTCTGCTACCAAGGTGAGGTTGTGGAAGACCGTTTCATGTCACAGGTCATACACCATGGCAAGACTGAGCACAGCAACAAGACACAAGGTAGTTATACTTCACCAGCAAGGTCTCTCCCAGACAAAGATTTCAAAGCAGGCTGGGGTTTTAAGATGTGCTGTTCAAGCTCTTTTGAAGAAACACAAAGAAACCGGCAACGTTGAGGATCGTAAACGCAGTGGTCAGCCAAGGAAACTTAGTGCAGCAGATGAAAAACACATCAAGCTTATTTCCCTTCAAAATCAGAAGATGTAGTGCCATCAGATCAGAACTGGCAGAAACCAGTGGGACCCAAGTACACCCATCTACTGTCCGAAGAAGTCTGGCCAGAAATGGTCGCCATGCAAGAGTTGCAGCCAAAAAGCCATACCTCCAACATGGAAACAAGGCCAAGCGACTCAACTATGCATGAAAACATAGGAACTGGACAATGACCTCAAACATACAGCCAATGTCATTAAATACTATCTTCAGCATAAAGAAGAACAAGAAGTCCTGGAAGTGATGGTATGCTCCCCACAGAACCCTGATCTCAACATCATCGAATTTCCCCACTGTCTTGAGTTTGTGAGAATTAAGCTGTCAAAAGATGACACTCGCCAAGGTAAATTCACTTGACTTGAGGAGAAACATTGCTGCATGTCTGTAGACTGACTGCATTATTGACAGGAGATAAGTCAGCGACACTATGTACGGACCCACACACACACACACTTTACAAATTGGCATAATATTAGATATTTTAGAGTTAGACTTGATTAGAATTCATTGTGAGATTTTAATCAACCATTTAACTTATTTGAACATGCACAATTTCACCTTGAACAGTTTAGTTCACTGGCTCCTCCACAATGTACTACATCATCTTTAACACAGAGAGGATAAGACATTGTTAGATAAGCTATTGAGAAAGGCAGGAATTGAACCGAAATGCAGTACAGCCAACACATAGGAACCACACTTATAACAGGAAACCGGGGCAGTGCACCATGCTGAGTTAGTTTGAAACCCAGACAGATTTACTCCGTGAGTGCCAGCACTTGACCCGAAGCCACCGAAAGGCTTGGATCGAAGCGGACCAAACACTGTGTAACAGATTAGCTCTTTTACCCTTGGTAGGTGAGTTGGTCTGTGCACCCACAGACCAGAGAGAGTCTGCAGGTCGGGAAAAGGCGAGGTCGAAACCAGGAGATCAGTCCAAAAGTGAGTGCTGGAAAGTCTTGTATAACAACAGAGAAACAATCTAGCAAAGAGTCAGTCAAACAGCAGAGCTTATATAGTCAAATAATGAGTGACAACACATAGGTGTGAAGCTCAGGTGAGGGGAGGAGGGCCTGGCTAGGAAAAGCAGGTGGCATGTAAGGTGTGGAGTGGATATGACAGCTATATCATTGGTATGCGGTCTGTCTATCATCACCATCAACTATGTCTTTCAGTTTGATAAAAGTCATTTTTTGGAGGGGTGGGTGACAGACGGCCAAACATTGTAGGTTACTGAAAATGAGATGTTCTTTATGATTCTTGGTTTTGACAGTACAATTTATGTCACTATGACATGGCCCATTCAAACAGAATTAGAATCTTTTATTAGTCAATGCAAACATACAAAGAAAGTGTCTTGATATTTTCTCCCACAAACTCAACACCGCAGCATAAAAACTGCCAAACATAAGGTGATAATAACAATGATATAATGTCATATTAATATTAATTTAAAAATCTATTACAGAATGGAACTGTTTCAAAATGGGATACAAGTCTGGTTTGATAATCCTGTCTTCATCTCTTTTATGTAACATGGTTCGCAATTTGATACAAATGTGTAAAGGCAGGTAAGGGTTAGGGTTGCAGCAATTTGTTTTGGAAAGAAGCCCACCCACAACACACTACCAATAACAGTAGTTGGATGCATCACATCCATGTAATCTGTTGCTCAATAATCTATGTTTTTTCACTGAATGAACATCATCAAACATTTGCATGAGATTATGCACAATCAAAATAACATCTTAGGTAATTACACAAAGAGGATGATTCAAACATGCAAGCTACGTGGTTTTAGCGATAGCAGAGTCCATCAATCACCACAACAACAAAAGAAAATGCATTTCAATAATTTTCTGGCGAGACCTGAAAGAATCTTCATAATAACGAAGTAAAGATCATACACATTCACTGAATGGAGATTGCGAATGAATGGCATATACTTGTTATCAAAACACATTTTAATGAAGAAATGATCTGAAAATATTGTATTTTCCACTATTAGTTACAGGAATGTGTGTGTGTTTGTTTGTTTGTTTGTTTGTTTGTTTCACAGAAAGAAACTTGACAGTCACTTGATCAGGAAGCAGGCTAAAAGGAAAGAATAGGCCAAAAAGACATATGCACTGTGGACCAACATAGCTATCACACATTCTGATGTGATACTGGGTTAATGCTGCACACAGTTTTCTTTCTCTCTCTTCTGATGGTCACAGAGGTCTGAACTTTAATTTACAGAAAGTATTAATGCACGTTTTGATAGTTAACTGTATGATCTTTTGGAACAGCTGTCTCAAACCAGATTGGGCATGGAAACCGGTATGTGATTGGTTTGAATGTATGAGGGATAGCCATATATCTAATTTCACTTCAGGGTATGACATCATCTGAGATGAGAGCTTTATAAGTGCCTCCGCCAACTACGGTCAAACACAATTTGTGTCTTTTGTCTCAAAGCTTGAAAGTGGAAAACAGCCTGACTACAGACAATGTCCTAGTTAAAGATACAGCGGTATCATTTGTATACATTTGTTCAGTAGAAGGGCTTTGTTTGGGCAGCAAGAAAGCTACAGACAGAGCTTAAAACCTGGTGTCTTGTGCCAGAAACAACAGCCTATAAAATTAAGAGAATAAAACCCTGCACACTTTATATTGGGATAATGACATTTTATTTCTCTCCATGACAACTCCTGGGCGAGTAGTTGGAATAATATTTACTCAAGGACCACTTACTAGTTTTCTCCAGAGCTAGAGTGAACTTGCTCACCAACAAATAAGTTTTGGGTGGAAAGTTGGGGATTTAGGGTCATTATAGGGCAAAATGATCACTGTAGTGTACAGGGATTGAATATAATCAATAAACTGCCTCAGAAATATATAAATGTACATGCTTTGGTGGGATCCATTCATTTGTCTGAGTGTTCTCAGACTGATCAGCCTCCAACATCCAGCTCAGCAGGTGAAAAGAGAGGGAGTCTCGCACACACACACACACACACACACACACACACACACACACACACACACACACACACACACACACACACACACACAAAGGTGAAACAGGAAGAAGAATTGGATGACACACAACGAGGGACAGAGGGAGGGACTGAATTACCATAGAAACCAGTCAGACTGTTGAGAGAAGCAGTAGAAAAAGGTGAAAGCAGAAGACATCCAACTGTCAAGGTCATTAGTCACCGAAACTGCTACCACACTGATCACTGGTTAAAGCTGATTTTGCTAAGCTTCTTAAATAACCAGGGAAAGCTGTATTTTCAAGATGTTAACATACAGCTGCATGGAAGTTAAAGTTTTCAGATTTTCTTTTGATTAATCCCGTGGGCAACAGATAGAACAGGAGCCATATGGAGTAAAAGTCATCTCTGGCACAGGTAAGCACTTTGTATAACAGCAGATTGTAGTGATGGAGGTATTTATGAGTTTGATGCAGTTCTCTCTACACAAACACTAAACTCCTAATGCATCTCTCTAGACTTCACATTGGTTATTTTTAGTCCACATTGTTTGTTGAAGTAGTCAAACCATTCATTTTTAAACATCAATTCAAGAATTCCTTTTGTAACTAACATTAAGTACCTACAAAAACTGCCCTGGAACATTCCTTAATGAGACTGAATATGAATTCAGAGACAGATAATACCTCAGGCTGGTGTTTGTGTATCTTTGATTTTCTCAGAAGCTCCCAGAAAACAACCTCTTTTGATTTGGCCTTCATCCAGTCCAGAAAAGAATATGCACATCTAGTGAAAGGATATTTAACAAAACAGTAATTGTGACATTGAATTAGTGAAAATCGGGTATCTGTGTGCTCCTAAAAAGTTTGACAAATATCAGGCCTGAAAAATCACAAAAATGTCTTAAACTTGAATTGAATCGTTCATTTTAAGTAAAAGGTTCTATCTATTTTTCTTTTTTTTTCTTTTGGTCACAGCTAGTGCATTTCCTCAGCAGCAGAAGTGTTTGATCACCTATAGAATCCAAGCTAATGTCGAGCTAACCTCTATGTTGAACCTAAATCACTTCTACTCTCAAACACTTCTGTTCTCAAAGGGCATTTTGCTTCAATTGACCAACCTATCACACTGAACTGCAGAGAGGAAGTCAAACGAAGTTACTAATGCAACAATGGTCGAGCTAAATGCTTAAGAACAACTACATACTAATATACTTTACATGCTGACAACCTGTGATGTAATGTCTATGTGATTTGTGGTAAATGTGTTCCTAACATTTGAGGCAGCTTTTGATTTCTATTTATTTCTGTATGGTATAAACATCTATTAGCAGACTCTTGAAACATGCTTGAGGTGTATGTTCTATCACAGTGAACAAGTCTGTTGTCATTTTTGTCAATCAGTGCGTGTACATACACTTAACTTGGTTAGAATTGGATTTGAACATTAGCATGTTTTCTTAAGCATCATGTTTATATGAAACCCAGTTCCCAGCTAGATCTCTCCTGGATAAATCTTTATATGAATAGACGAAACCATATTTCTAATCTTCTAAACTTCATACTCAGAAAATAGCACTATGAAATTAGATAGTTTCTTCAAGGTGAAAGGAAAAATTGTTGCACAGAGTGATGCATATTTGTGTTAATAATAATAGTTAATTCATAATTTAGTTCAAAGTCAAATTTAAAGTTGTCTCTATCAGTCTAAATAAGTTGTTTTCTACAGCAGAGTATTTCACTGTGAAATTTAGACATATTCATGCTGTAATCATAAAACTGTGCTTTCACTTGAACCCGTCCTGTCACTGTGCTATCCTAACATATTGTCATATTGTATAAAATGAAAGCTGGAGGCTTGGAATGGAAGGAAAAATGTGTTCACATTTCTAAAACACGTAACCATCACTAAATATGTTATTAGCTGTAATGTAAAGAATATGTCATATGTTAATATTTTGTTCATCGTTCATTTGTTATTAGTGTATGTGCTAACACATGCAAAACATCTGTTGGGTTCCATTCATTTCTCTACAAGGTTAAACCCTATTAGGAGACTCTTGAAACTTGCTTTAGGTGCATAATACATCACAGTGAACATCAAGTCATTGCACATTCATTTTTGTCAAAGTAACATTACTATTAAGAGTTAATGCAGTGCAGACTTTTCAAATCAATCTCTATTCTGACTACATATAATGTAAAACTTACAACAACTGCCGCAGATTTGTTTATTGCAACAGATTGCAGAACTCAAGCAACTTTTTAGAGTCTGCTAGCTGATTTTCATCCAAAAATCTTAAATGTGTATCATGGATTCAAAGGTAGTCAGCATTTTTAGTTACAGAGTTAAAACTTGCAAAGATACTGGTCATTTAAAGGGTTATTACACTACCTGATGCAAATGATTGCCTGAATGGTTTACCTCAATTAGAGGAGGCTCTTTCATTAACCATTAACAGATGAATCATTTAGACACCAGAAAGCTGGTCTAAAATGCCATTGTTGGTTTTAGCTCTGAGACCAAATTGTTAAACAGCACACTGGTGAGACTGTTGTACTATCATATTTAGGGTGTAGACCTTTTACATTTGTGGTGTACTGTTAATAGTGTTACTGGCTGAAACATTATTTAGTTGAACTCTACAGTGAAGTGGTGTTATAACCTGCAGATAGCTTACTAATCACTTACACAAGCATACAGTTGCACCTGCCAGTGCAGATGTGCACCCTTAATATCCAGGGGTACAGCTGATGATGAGGCTTTCAGCTGAGAGCTAGAATATTACCTGAGCGAATCCTGTTTGGTTGAAAACTCTTGATTTTGTAGATTGCTGTAGTCCACTTATATG
Organism: Chaetodon trifasciatus; assembly: GCA_037975065.1. NCBI lineage: Eukaryota > Metazoa > Chordata > Actinopteri > Chaetodontiformes > Chaetodontidae > Chaetodon > Chaetodon trifasciatus. The sequence goes on from JBBMOE010000074.1 coordinate 338,574, forward strand.
TAACATAAAAATAGACCACATTTTAGAATTGTGATGATAGCACTAAGAAGTTACAGTCAGTCAAGTAGGAGCAAGACCAGTGTACAGAGGGGTGCATGGAGACACCTAGGGGAAATGTAGTTACTTATTGCTGAATTAATGGGGTGAGAAGAAGAACTGAATCAGCAGCATACCCTTGTACACAGGAAGGCAAACAAGCACTAAGAATCAGCAGCATACAACAGGAGGTCAAACAGATTGTGCAAAGGCCCTAGTCAACAGTCAAAGAGTGGGGGGATAGTCAACAGCTAAAGAGGAGGGAGAGGTGAGGTGAAACACTACCTCTTTCCATTCCTCTCCCTCAATATGAGCCAAGAAAACAAATGTACAATGTAATATTTATAGTATTCTAACATTAGCTAAATAGCACTGAACACTGTTGGGGTGCAGTTGAGGCTGATTGTATTGAAATTTTGACCTGATAATGATGCTTGAGGAAAAGTTAAGGAACCATTAATTTTCCCATTGCTCTCAGACATTTAAGAAACTGGAACCCAACCATATGAACTGGAAACCAGGAACCTGGAAAAAAAAACATTTGAGCAATCTTTTTTTATAGTGTATGTGTTCATGTTAGTGTTCTGATCAGAGCGGTGGGTATGACAACAGTATGACTGTTGTTCTGAGATTGGAGCATCTCAAGCAAAAACAGACAGTTTAGAAAGTCTCAACAGCCATTCATGTAACTGAGTACTATCTGGTTACATAGTTAGACTTTATTTAATCATGAAGTGTCATTGTGATCAAGATCACTACTGCAGGAGTACACAACTTAGAGTACACTCACAAATATTAGTACAAAGTATCAGCAGGTAACTGTAACTTAAAAGTTATTCAGAAGAATGATTTACCTTTCACTCAGTTTGTTTTGCATAATATCAATAACCAGCCTTTCCAATTCAGATTTGGTATGTGGAAGCTAAAATGAATAGGTGGGGGGGAGGGGGTGGTCTTTTATCAGCCATTTCTAAGCATGACTTGAAACCATTGAGCAAAACTTAACAGTACCAGAATGATAAAATCTGAATCATCAAAACCAAAGGAAAGTAACCACTTAAATCCTCTTGACTACCAGGATATTAATATTGTCCAATCACATTTTTTTTTAATTTCTTACTGAAAACGGATTTTTTGTTTTTTTCCCAAAAAAAAAAAAAAAAAAAAAAAAAGCATAGCAGATTGAATAGATAAAATAGACTTATCTAAAATATGCCAACAACATTTCAAGCCAAAATTTGCTCAATAAAAAACATTATGTACTTACTTTTCCTCTTTTCAATAAAATGTGCTTGCACTGATGGACGCCATTTTCCTTAATGAGAAAGAGAAACCAAAGCTCCACCCCGTCACATTTGGTATCTTTGAAAAGCCCTAAATGTTCTCTATAGATATTCAGGTTTACAAATGTCCTCCACAGAGGACAAATTTGAACTCCTGGTAGTCAGGAGGATACGGTAATTTTGTGCAAAGAGGCAGTAAAATACTAGCAATTACACTGTTAAACTGAGATATAGTCAGATGAGATACTAAGTGACTTATTGATGGATGACTAATTTGTCTTTTTATCTCTAGGTAAACACCTACTCATCTGGAATCATCTGAAAATCTACTGTACAGGATCATACAAAATTACCATGAAAAGGTACAGAATACAAGGATGACAGAGAAGAAGAATGACAGGATCCCAAACATACAACCCATAGCCTCATTCAATTTCTCTCTCTCATGAAAATCACTTAATCCCTCACAATGTCGTCTAGAGGTGGAGTATCTTCCAACATCAGTGTCTCAGTACTCCAGGACTTCCCCAACTCCTACTTGTCTTCTCCCTCCACCACCCCTCCATCTCCATCTTGCAGCATAGATGAGTCCTATAAGTATATCTTCCTCCCAATCTGTTACTCTTTCACGTTTATCTTCAGCATTTCCCTTAACTCTGTCATCCTCTACCGCTCCTTCTGCCGGACCAAGCGCTGGAATGCTTCGCTGATCTATATGGTGAACCTAGCCTCTACAGACTTCATGTACGGCCTGTCACTGCCATTCCTTGTGGCTAGTTACATCATGCGTGACCGCTGGATTTTTGGGGACTTCATGTGCCGCCTGGTCCGTTTTCTCTTCTACTTTAACCTCTACTGCTCTATTTTCTTCCTCACTTGTATCTCTGTTCACAGATACCTCGGTATCTGCCACCCGATGAAAGTCATCACACTGGAAACCAAGAAGGCTGTCAAGTGCACTTGTGTCATAGTTTGGATTGTAGTGTTTACTTTAACCTGCCCAATCTTCCGGTTTGCTCAGACTGGTCACATGACAAGATTGGCAGGGCTTAGTGGCACTGCAAGCAGTACTGTCAACCCAAGCCATGAGCCATCATTGATAAATGATAATGCCAGCTATGGTAGCTTGGGAGCAGTCAGTGAGGAGTACCAGAACTGTTGGGATGATGCCATAGATAAAGAGTTTCCAGATTACATACCCTATGGCATCATACTCCATTTGCTGGGCTTTTTTGTACCTTTTTCCATCATTGCTTGGTGTTACTCTCATGTTGTTCTGACCATATTTAGAAGTCTGCATTCTCAGCCCTCATCCTGCAGAGTCCTGCAGAGAGAAAAAGGACATGAAGGAAGACAAGAAGGTAGCCCTGCAATAGCTGGAAGAGGAAGAAGAGGAAGCAACGGAATGTCTAAGGCACTGAGAAGAGATGAAGGGATTTCCATTTTCCTTGGCAGCCACTCCCCCTATGCCAACCGCAGACGTAAATCTATCAAGACCATCATCACCATCACCCTTCTGTTTGCTCTGTGCTTCTTCCCCTTTCATGTAACTAGAACCATTTTCCTCCTACTGAAAGTGACCAAGGGAGTCCCCTGTCACACCATGACCATGGTCTCCATGTGCTATAAGATCACAAGGCCTTTAGCATCATTTAACGCATGGCTCAATGCCCTCCTTTACTTCCTGACTAAAGACAAAGGAGGAACTCACTGCTGCCAGGCAGTAAACACCACCACACAACAACATGGTGGGCTTCTATTGCCACTGAGGGTGATGGGAAAAGAAGAGGGTGCAGGGGAGGGAGGGAGGGAAGATGGAATTAACAATGAGGAGAATAAAACATTTCACAACAGTCTGTCATAGATGAACAGGGCAAAAGTCAGATATACTGTATAGCTGAATGAATGTTTTCATTGGAAATGAGAGGATGAATTTTAGATGCACTGTAGGATGCTTTTTTACTGAAAATGAAGTATAATATAATATATAGCATGGAAGGAAAAGCAATAATCAAAGAAGACCCAAGCAAGAATACTAATATGTCTTTCATTTCTGATTTTGCAGCTCTGCTACAAGTAATAATTTGACAGTTATCTTGTGAGTAAATGTAAGATGAATGCAAATGTGAGACCCCATGATGGTGATAATCTGTTATTTTGTTTGAGGGGATGTATATTTATAATGTGTTGGATCACTGATTCCTTTTAAGCTTTTATGTTTGGAATGAAGTTGTTTAATAAAGGCAGAAGTGTTTCTGCCTAATCTGAATAGCTGCACTTGAAAAGCCTGTGGTCATAGCAGGGCAGGATGCAATAATCATTCAAATGGGAATATTGCCCATACTTTTAGACAGTCTCCATGAAGGCATTTATGGTGTTGCACTCCCTTATACACAGCAAGTGATGCAAGTAGTTGTGTGAAGGAAGAAAAAATAGAGCTTGAGAGATGTTCAAACACTGAAAAATGTTACACCCTTGCACACCTGCCAAACATTGTTGTGATCAGATAGATGCTGGGGCAGGGAGATTCAGACACTTTTAGATCATCTGATAAGTGGTGTTGAGTAAGTGACTTGAAAACACTACTTACTCATTACACAAGTTTGCAAGTTACTTTACTTATGTTCATCAATTCAGCTTTAGCCTTCTAGTGATAACATGGTGCACATAGATAATAACTACCTAGTGCAGGGTTTTTTCACTCAGATGCTGAGGAAATGTCTAGTTACCAATGTGACTCCTGGTAACATACTGCTGTTGTGGTGTAACATTCAATATGTAAGTATTTTCTGTTAACAGTGTGCTGCTGTAGTTATTCTCACGTTGAAAATAAATCCCCTCACCCTCAGCAGAACCACTGAAATGTCAAATTGAATAAAATGTTTAGAGTTGGACCAGCCAAACATAGTGTTGATGGTATGACTTGATGATGATGATGGTATGGACATTTGAACCGTACGTGCTTCGAAGGAAGTACAGGGCAGGTAATGAAAAAGCATCACTCATCACACTTGTCTAACATCAAAATTGGTTGGGCTGTGTCAAACATTTCTTGTTACTTCCCAAAACCAATATTTATGGCTACTTTACACAATGATTGGCCAGGTGTGTGGTTACTATTTGTGTACATATGAGTGCAACACTGTCTTCATAGAGTTACTCTCTGAAAGGAGTGTGCCATTATCCCTGCCAACAAATGTGGCCATTTGGAACAACTTCATATACTTATGCTTTTATGCCAGGTTCAGACTGCATGATATCACCATGAAAACAGCCTGACCCAACAGATGTTGGGCATCAAGAATGAAAATGGGCGTCAGGCATGACAACTGATTGTTTTATCCTGTGTAGTGTACCATAGTGGATGACAACTGACACTACATCTGTGACGTCTCACAAGTGTCCCAACAGAAAGAATAGCATGTTAGATTTATTTTGTCTTCCATGACAAATCCTACAAAATTTTCCAAATGTTATCCAATGGGAGCACAGAGCGCTTATCCGTTCACAACTGCAAACATGGCAAAGCAAAGAGGAATGATGTTGGTGCTGCTAGGGGGAACTGTGCAACTGAGCAAAGGTCACAGCCGATTTTTCCTTATTTTCTTTGACCACAAAACGTGGCCGTGACATTCTTTGAAGTACTTTTGTGTGCTCGTCTGGTCTATCATATGTTGAGAAACCAAAGACAAATTTCCATTGAGGTGGACAGTAATGTCAATCAATCAATCACTCACTTCCATTCTTGTTCTTGGAAGGCAGTCCCTAGCACCTCCTTCCTGACAGCATCACACATTATGAAAGACAGCCAGCTATGATTGGCCATTGATCAATGTGTAGTCTGTCATGCCTCTTGGTCAAGTCACAGCAAGAATTTCTGATTATATAATCATCTATTCTGACACAGTGACCATCTTACAAAAAAACAAAAAAACAAAAACCTGCATAGTCTGAACCTGGTATTGGACATTTGAGACAACACTTGTATGAACTGGTGTGTTTAAGGCATACTGAACCCTACTGTCTAAGGTCTGCTGTCAAGATAGTTTTTCATCATCTCTGCAATAGCCAGTATTTATCATTTTGTAAACTGATTAGGTAATTGATTTTTGATTCATGCATTCATAATAACAGACTTATTGGGTTTTTGATTTTATCATTTTGTCTTGTTCAGTCTTTCCCAGTCATCAATCAAAAGCCTGTAACTTTTTCACAACACTGTTAAAAGAATCCACAATCTAGCCAGAACATTTGATCCCATCAAGCCAACCTCAATCTATTTCTACTGAGCAAATGACAAAATAGTGACTCTGAGTAACACCTCACTGTCTTTGAGATCTCGATACACCATATAAACCTATACATACTCTTTTGTCTGGATGACTTTTCAGAATGCATGAAAAGTAATCCCACTTCAGAGCCTTCTCCTTCCATGCTCCACACCTTTGAAAAAAGTCTTCCCATCTACATTAGAGCAGCTTAATTAGAAACCTTTGAGGCCAGGCTTAAAACCCACACGCTATTCTGCTTGTAAAATGTATAACCCACAGCATTCAATTTCACTTAAAGACATGTTTGTAACCCTCTTCCTACACTTCCTAATCTGTATTAGTTTCATTGTTTTATCATTAACATTGTTACCATTTCTGTTGTTATTGTATCACTCTATTGTTTTAGATGCTCTTATTTTCTCTTAATAATCTATTAATGCAGCTTAAAGTGTTAGTACTTATGCTACTACTGTTTTTCGGAAATACGACACACCTAAGAGTGATAAAGCACTTAAATAAAACTTGACTTAAACTGAAGTGTTGGGCGAATGGAAATGTACCTGTTGGTGGCACTACCAAATTATTAGTCAGTAGGCTTCAACCTTGAGTGAGTGCATGTCTATACGGTGTGTAGAAACAGAAAACAAGACATTGTCGTTATACCAACAGTTAGACATGATGTTTTCCAAACATCGTTGGGTTGGCAACCAGTGTGATGTGAATCTGTAGAAAATGTGAAATCACTATTTTGTCTTAATGGCTCATCACTCAGAGAATATTTTTGGGCTTAGGTTTGGGATTAGGTTTAATGACAAAATATACAATTTCTCTGCTGTTCGCAATAAACAAATTACACAAGAACTGTTTAAGTAGTTCAATGAAACTAATATTACAAGGGTTTTGATCGAAATTTAATATAAAGTGTTACTTTTAATGACTACTGCAGTCTCAAATTATTCAACCCCTTGATGGCAAGCATCTTCAATACTTAGTAGAGCACCGTTTGCTGTTATGACCTGCTGCAAATGTGATGCATAGCCAGACACCAGCTTCTGGCAGCGTTCCTGAGGAATCTTAGCCCATTCCTCATGGGCAATGGCCTCCAGTTCAGTAATATTCTTGGGTGTGCGTTTTGCAACCACCTTCTTCAAATCCCACCAGAGATTTTCTATGCAATTCAAGTCAGGCAACTGTGACGGCCACTCTAGAATCTTCCACTTCTTCTTCTGAAACCAAGCCTTGGTGGACTTTGAGGTATGCTTGGGATCATTGTCCTGCTGGAAGGTCCAATGACGCCCGAGCTTCAGCTTCCTCACAGACAGCATGACGTTTTTTCCTAAGATTTCCTGATACTACGCATCGAATCCACCGTGCCCTCCACACACTGCCAGAGGCAGCAAAGCAGCCCCAGAGTATCACTGAGCCACTGCCATGCTTCATTGTAGGCAGGGTGTTCTTTTCAGCATAGGCTTCATTCTTCTTCCTCCAGACATACCGCTGTTCCATAGGCCGAAAAGTTCCAGTTTCGTTTCATCACTTCACAGAATAGAATTCCAAAACCTCTGTGGCTTTTTTTATGTGGTTTTGAGCATATTGGAGTCGACTTTTCTTGTGCTTTTGAGTCAGTGGTGGTGTATGTCTTGGAGTCCGGGCATGGAGCCCTTCAGTGTTTAGTATGCGCCTTACTGTGCAAACTGAAACCTCAGTGCCTGCTGCCACCAAGTCTTGCTGCAGGTGTTTTGCAGTCACTCAGAGCCCAGAGGTACATGTCATCTAATACTAAAGAACCAAAAATTTCCTGAAAAACTTTCTAGCTTGTCCTCTGCACACAGTACTAGCTACCAGCTGTTAGATGAATGATAATTATGCATGAACATTCTGCTGAAGATCATTATTCTCCCACTGGAACCAATTAGATCATTGGTGAATTCTGAATTAGTCACTGTGTTCTATTTTGGTTGATACTAATCTTAGCATCATCTAGTCAAAAAGTCGTTGTGCCAGATTGCATCTGATAATTGCACTGACAGATGATTCAGGCATAACTTGTCCTTGAATGCTAAACATAAAAGATAGAAGAGAAGTAATGTCAAGATACTTTCTTCTGGGCTGTGTGATGTTGTCAACCTAAGCACAAGGCTTTACAAAATCATGAAAGATGATTTTACAAACTTGTCCACAAACAACCAGAGATTCCTAAGGACCTGTTGACAGAGCAACAAGTCCTTAAATAAAAGTCTATGAAAGTGCAGCCATATTTCTAAGATATTACTAATACATCTTGTTCCATACTGTTGTCTAATATGCATTGTATAATTTAGGTATTGTATAATAATTTTAAGATGAGATAATAAGATACAATAAATGATAAGATATACATGTATACACACACACACACACACACACACACACACACACACACACACATATACGCATACATACATACATACATACATACATACATACATACATACATACATACATACACACACACACACACACACACACACACACACACACACACACACACACACATATATATATATATATATATATATATATATATATATATATATATATATATATATACAAAAGGGTATTTTCACAAAGGATGATTTGGAGCTGTATATGAATAAGATGTAAGATATGGATAATAAATAGAGTGTTTTTGTTCTATTGCGTAGTAGAAAATCTATAAGACCGTCAAAAATATGTAATATTGCATATTGCCATATTTATTAAGATATTGCTAATACATCTTGTTCCATACTGGTGTCCAGAAACATGTAAACATTGTACAGCCTGCTGTGGAAATAGTGTACTTAATTATGGTCATGCCAATAAAGCAAACATAGCAAATAGGATGAACATTCAAAATTAAATCAGGGTAAGATTTCATCTAAGATTTTTATCTCAGTTCTCAAAGGATTGATTACTTTGTAACTTTACTCGGTCGAGCTGTGAGAGAATGAAACAGATGTTGGCAGCAGTAATTTCCCAAAGGGGAACTGTTAGTATACTACATGGCAAAAAAAAAATTAGTCATTAGTCATTTGGCAGACACTTTTATCCAAAGCAACATACATATGAATTCACACACCAATGGCACAGCGAGAGTCTTGCCCAAGGATACATCAGCACGTGGACTGTCGAGGCAAGGGATTGAACCACTGACTCCCTGATTGGCAGATGACCGCTCTACCTCCTGAGCCACAGCTGACAGCATATCTTTGGGCCTTCCTCAGTGGGCAGACTTGCACTACCAAAGTAGCTACAGCATATAAGCTGGCACTATCATAAAAAATATTTAGAGAGTATGGTTATTATTTTGTGTGTGGTCATATTTTCAATTCAATTCAATTCAATATTCCTTCATTAATCCCGCAAGGGGAAATTCCAGTGGATTCCACTGGAATATTTAATCGATGAAATAACATTAGGATTATACAATATACTGTATGTCAGCCCTTATGCCTGATTTCTTCATACATATCATCAATGTAATGTAGTATCTTTTTGTTGCAATATATTTAGTCACTTTATGAGGATAAAACGATAAAAGAAGCCTTCTGGTTAATCAAAAAGTCTTACTCAGGACTCGTGACATCTGGTATGTCTAAAATCTTGGCTTCCACCTGGCAGTTTACAGTTGCCACATAGTTACCAATGACATTTTGCTCATTTTTTATATGTACTTAAAATTTCATTCGTGTTTTGTTCAACTTTCTTGTCAATTTTAACTGTGCACATGCGCACACTTGCTTTAACGCTCAGCTCGACTTGAGAAGTATCGATAGTCACAAAGATATGCGCCCGCGCGCGCGCGCGCGCCTCCTCTCTCTCAGACCGGTTAGAAATTCAAAACACAACCGCCTTACACAATCTCCCGTCCTGCACCGCGGCCTAGGAAAGCCTCTGACGGTTATTTTAATTTAACATAAAAAATAAATAAAAATCACAGGGGCGATATTATTAAAAAGTAACGACAGGGGTCGATTGTGCTGTTCGTCAGGCACATTTTGGTACAGGTTAAATATTGCTGCAGGCGCGTTTGATTTTCTATTTATTTTTTGTGTGTGTGACGGCTGTGTGGGGAGCTGAGGAGCAGAGCGGTTGGCGCCACTTTCAAATCCTCCACTGACACAGAATGAGAGTCCGGCTTTCAAATACATTTACACACCACTTAATTTCTCCTTTTTATAATTACTGTAAAACGAGGAGTATCTTAACACAAGTTTCTTTGGGACATTTTTTCTTCGGAAGGTAAGCAGTTCAATCATTACATTTTTACCTTTTTTTATTGTAGTGTGATACTTAGTTATTTATGCGTTTATTGATATGTATGGTTAAGTAAGATACTTTTAGGCTCGTTCTAGTTTTAGGGAAAGAACGCAAACAGCGTATGCTTCTAAATGTGGGTTTACTCTTAAGTGAAGCCTTTGCCTAACCTCCTGCTTAGTTCGGCTGTGATGAGCTGCTGTTTGAAATCAGCCTGCCTCGCTTTGCAAACCAAACTTCACTCTTTGTCGGACAGCTGCTTTCCTCTTTTCTACACACAGAACGCTCGATGACAAAAACAGAGGCCGTTTCTCTGTATAACTTAGGCAAATGTTAGCAAATGAATTGTTTTATATTTCTGCGTCCTAAAAACAAGATATAAGAGATAAGTGAGTGAGCTGAGGAAGCGGACACTCCCCCAGTGACAGCCCCCTCCCCAAAGACCCCAGCCCACACCGGCTGTTCACTGCGACTAAACACGTTTCAAAATTACACTTAAACCGTATTCAAATGAAAAGCTACTTCTTGAGACGGCACTTTGAGGCAAACCTACTTTCACGCAGTTTGAATTATGCTGAAAAAACGCTCAGACGAACTCGTCGGTTTGCTCGGAAAAAGCCCTGAGTCAGCAGTTTGCCGCAGGCTGTCATCCTGCCATCACACCGCTCAGTGCGGACAGCTCGACTGTCTCCACAGCTCTTAAACACGATGTTTCAGCAGCAGTCGTTTCAGTATAACTGAATGGCTTTTAACCCTGTTGCTAATACACAACTCAGCGTCTGGATGAGATAGTTGAACGTTACTGATCTCTACATTATAAATGCAAAAAATAATAAATTAGTTTTAAAAGTAGGTCCACACGTAGTCATTATACTAGAATATATAAAGATCTGGAGTGGTTTTATGGTAGGTAAGCCTAAGTGTAATTTTCCAGCAAAATGTAGAATAGAAATTGCATAGTTGGTCTTCACTCTCATTTAATAGAACCTGTCCCAATAGTATTATGTGCAGTGATGTCTGGCCTAACATACAGCCAGGCAGTTCTAATACAGACAGACAAAAGCTTCCCTTATGGATTGAATAAGAAAACAGGGGTCAGTAGACTAATAGGTGCCTGTTTAAGTGGAGTCTGATATGTAAATGCATTAAAAAGTCAACATATTCCTCCATCTCCCTCCTACTGCTCAGCAGTAACTTAGTTATGTCTGGTTGTGAATGTCTAATATGCAGTCTCACTACTGGACAATCAGACCTAGAAAATCATATAAAAAAACTGGCTCAGCCCTTTGTTTGAGTTGGCTCACTGTAGATAATCATATAATGTCCAATGTCTATCTTAAAAAAATGTTTCATTTAAGAGTTTGGGTTTATTGTTTGAACCCAATTTTTTGTGAGTGATCTAAATAGATGTAAAGTGTAAGTCAAGGAGTCATCTGAACCTCACCTTACTTAATATAAGGAAATGTATCTCAGAGAAAATGCACTTATTCTAAGAATACAGTTAAATATTCCTATGCATGTGCTCACATAAAAGTGAAGTGAAATGTCTTTTCAAGAGCTGCACCTATTGTTTAACTTCATTATCAGATGTCATGTTGATTATTGTTATTTGATAGGTAAATTGTAATAAAGAAGTATTCCAAATGCCCATACATGTTACAGTAGCCAGAAGTGATGTCTTCACATTGCGTACTTCGTCTGAGCAACAACTCAAAATCCACCAACTGATCAGATCAATTGAAAAAAAAGCTGAAAGTCATCACACTAGAAAAGCTGCAACTAGCAAATTTGTGGGATTTTTACAGGATATTATCAAAATTGTCATCAGTCTATTTCCTGTGAGCTGACTGATTATTTATGTCAGTGTTATGTCAGTGTTATGTATGTCAGCATCATACTCAAAGAGGTGAAGAGTAGCATATAAGATTAATTAACAAGGACTGAGAGGATTCTACCAATTCTTTAACTACATTCAGAATAACTGGACTGAATGAGACGATAGAGTGAGAGTGAAATGTAAGGTTCAAATAGTCCAGAAATATGAAACTGCTTTTTACATTACATCAAAATACATTTATCAGCTTAAATGTGCATCAGCTTCCCCACATAAACCGAATCTAACTTTCAGAGCCACTGTAGTGCAAACATACGCTCCCTTAATTTAAGGAACACATCTTCTAAGTAACTAAGCAACTCTGAGCTGAAACTACCAACAGTTTTCTTTATCAACTAATTTGACATTTTGGATTGATTGTTAAGTCTATAAAATGTCAGAAAATAGGGAAAATACTCCACATCTCAGTTTCCCACAGCCCAAGGTGATGTGTTCAGAGGGCCTGATTTTGTCCAGCCCACAGTCAAAGAGCTAAAGATAATCAATTTACAGTGATAAAAAAAGGGAAAGCAGCAAATCCGCACATTTCAAGCCAATAATGTGTGACATTGTTTTGCTTGAAAAATCACTTACACAATTAATTTAAAATGTGTTAACCAGTGAATTTCAATGCATAAGGACTAGAGCAGTTGAAACCGAATGCTGTACAGAGCTGAGTATTCTCTGAAATTCTTTGACAGTCGTGCCAGTGCCTGATTTTTGGTAGAGATATGCAAAATTTTACCTTATCAACAACATCTGAAAACAGCTGTTTTTCTACCAAAACCTAATTTCTTTTTCACTCGAGAAAATAAGCCCAGCTTTTCAACTATTTCAATCTTTTATATTGTCTGAACACACACAGACATACAAGAACTGTCCCTCAATAAAACTACAGAGTAACATGAACAAATTTTGACTCAAATCAGGAAGTACTTTATTAAACGATTAAGTAAACAAGTCTGAGAATCTTACCAAGGTATTAAGTTCACACTTTTAGGGGGATTTGTGATTAGAACAAATGTATGGTGAAAATTCATCAGGTGCTCAAAATGTTTTGAGGTTCCACACAGACATTTTAAGAAACAACGCGTAGTACGAGTCAGTTTTAATGGCTGCGTCACATTATCATATTATCACACTGGAATGATGGCTTAGTGTTAGTCTGGCGCCTGATGGACCTTATTATACACTGTAGGTGAGGTAATTTCTAGTGAAAGGAGTTAGAGTGAAAATAGAAAGCTCTGTATTTTGGGCCTCCCTCGTAGCTTCAATGTTAAACTGAGTAATGCTCTCCATAGTGTGTCTGGTTGAGGATTTTTTATTTTATTGAAGTAAGAATTCAACCAACACACTGAATGCAGACCCTTGGTCTTTTTTTATGTGCACTATGTTTTCTCATTGTGTTTGTGCATGTATACACATGCATGCGCAACAGAGAGGGGGTGGGCAGGGCCTCGACGTCCTCTTGGTAAAGCAGTGTAGTTTGAGAGCAGCACTTTCAGCAGACCGAGGGCCAGCCTCCTTTCTGCCGACTCCCATCTCATGACCAAATTACATGAGAAAATGTAGGAAAGTTAGGCAAACTGTGAACCCAGCCATCAGTGCAATTAACAGCATATTTCTGCATTAATGCCACTCTGCCTGTGTCTCTCTTTAGCCCTTTCTTTCTGTGTCTCGATGTATAAAAGTTGGCCTGATGCACTCACTTACCTCATGTTTTTCCAGTGGTTTCTGGTTTAAAATTTGCAACTTTACCCTTGAAAGTAGACTTCTTAAACCTTGTGTATGAAAGTGTCGAGAGCTTTCTCTCAGAGCCACACTTTCTTCATTTTATCTCCCTCCCTCTCCTCCCTCCCAGTCTCCTCAGTCTTTTTCTTTCAGTCTGACAACCCAGCAGCTTGGCAGGCTTACAGCTCAGCGCTCGGCACAGCGCAGCAGCCCCCTCGCCTCCCACAATTTAATTTTTTACTCCCAAACGGTAGCTCCGTCAGACCCCTTCTTTCACACTTGTCTCACACACGCCCACGGGGACAACCTTAATTTTTTTCAGATTTTTTGGTGCCCCCAAAAATGTCGATTTGTATTGTAGAAAGTGATGGCCAGGGAAAAAGGCTGCAGCCCTGTAGGTTTTTATGCCTACTGAGCCTCCTCACTGTCTCAGTGTGCGTAGCTGTGGCTCCAGCGAGGCAGCAGGCAGCACTAAGGACGACTGGGACACACACACTCACATAGCTAGGAGGTGAAGATGTGAAGGGCCAGGAAGGAAGGATGAGGGGGGGACACTCAGTTTTTGGGGGGCCAATTTTTGGGACTGGGACCAGAACCCCCCAACCCCCCCGACACTCCCCCTCTTACTAGGAACAGAAGCAGGAGCAACCAGAAACCCCTAACAGGCCTTTTTTTCTGCTCTCTCCCTGTCACTATAGTAGACTGAGTATATTCCCATTGATATGTGTTTGTATGGAGCATGTGTTTGTGCTGTAGTGACATTTTTAGGCCTGCCGTTTTTCCTGTTTTCATTTTTATTTGAATATCTTTGTTTTCCTGTAATGTAGTGTGTGTGTGTGTGTGTGTGTGTGTGTGTGTGTGGTTTGTTTCTTTTTATTTTTTACTATTCATTTTTTAAATTATTTTTTGAGGTCTCGTTATAACTGTGGACTTTGTGTCTGGTTCGTGACACTGGCCTTATGGTAAGAGCATCCACAGAGAAAGTGAGGGAGACCTGTGTTCAGATAACTACCAGTACTCTCAGTAGTTAGGTCTAGTTAGTCCTGCCATCATTTGGGTTATGATCTCAGCTGCAGACGGTAAGTGAATCTTTTTTTTTCTCTGAAGTGTTTAAAATGGCCTCTGTTGTTGTGAATGGAGAGAGCAGTAGGCCACAGAGAGGAGCTTTTCTTAGCTGTGTTGCTTCTCTCTCTTTCTTCCTTTCCTTTCACCACAATTTTAGTTGCGCTCTTTTTTCCTTCTCTCCCTCACCCCCTCCTGTCCCTCTCTCTGTTTCATGTTTTTTTCTTTGAATGAGACTTAGACTTTGGATCTGAATCTAATGCTTGTCTGTTGCTGCTCTCCCAGCTGACATGACCTCTTGTTTCAAATCCAGTCACCTTCCGTCAGCAAAGCTCTTTCTAATTGACTGTGTGGTCATATTGTTCTGTAAGGCTTCATGTGAACAGTGCTGGAGGCTTTTTCCACTTCATCACGTTCATATTTATCCGAAATATTGACTTCACTTTTCAAATTCCTAATTTGATTTCTTAAGCATTTTTCTAATATTTAATTTGTGGCAGAGCATTTCATGTATATGGGCATTTTTATCACTGAAACCCAACTTCGGGTGTGGTACTTACAGGCCAGAATTCCCTCCTCTCTCCTGCCCTCAAACTTAATTTCAGCTTTACAGATAACATCACAACTGCAGTATTATGTACTGTGTATAATGTAGTAAGTGTATAAGTGTGTGGAGTAAGTATTAGAACGGAAACAATTGTTGATTGATTGGTTGTCAATTGACAAAATATTCATGAGAAAAACAATTATGGTAATTGTGTGTGTGTGTGTGTATATGTATATACATATATACACACACACACACATATATAAACACATACACACACACATACATACGTGTATCTATGTGAGTGTGTGTGTGTGTGTGTTTATGTGTGTTGTTTGTTGCAGCCCTATACAGCACAACTGTAAGTTTTAAGTTACATCTGAATTATAGTGTAGATCAACAGAAAAAATATAAGTTTTGATAATGAGTTATTTGCTTAAGTCATTTATGAAGCGAATATATCAAACAAATCTTTGACTGTCAGTTAAAACGTGCATTTGATGACAGCATTTTTCACTTTTTTCCACCACTTCATAGAATGAATCAAAAGCAAATAGATGTTTTATCAATAATTGTTAGCTCTACTGTCGTTATCACTTTGTAGTAGTCTTGTCTGTAGTTTGTGGTTTGAGACAGAAGTTTTTCAACCACATAAATATATAAATAAAACAAATATGTACATACCGAGGTGCCTATCCCTTTTTTGATTTTTGAGATGAGATTTATCATTATACTGGATTTTTAGAAGGGTTTTTTTGGAATGGAGAAACTTCATTTGTCAGGTATTTAATTCATTAAATTAGCCAAAAAAAACTGTGTATTTTATCTATGAACAATGTTTCACCTGATTTTCAAGAAAATGTACCATATCACAATATTTATCGATACCGCTATATACAATTACAAGTGCCCTGTTTGAGAATTTTTACCCATTACGCCCACCCCTAAATGGTAATTATATAGTATATCCTACATTTTAAAGGCAACAGTTTTATTCCTCTTGCTTACACACTTTCTATATGTACCAGGGCTGAAATGAGTCCACTTTGATGAAAATGTAAAGCAGCTCACCCTACTACTCAGTTAACTACTATCACTTCATGTAATCACTGACTCTTGCTCTGACATTGTCTCTGTTTGAACCTTCATGTTGTTTTGTTGGAATCCTCGTGGAACAGCTTCATCCTGCTCACATGGTCCAGGTATGGCTGCTTTGGCTGCACTCCCTTGGTTAAGTGGCATTAATATGGCTACATCAGATATGGAATCAGTTAACTTCACAGCTAACAACAACGCTTGTAACATACGATTCACATCTGAAAATTCTGATAAATTTCTATTGATCCAAACTGGCGCCAGTTTGTTCAGCGTGGTTTCTCTGCTTTTTTCTCTTTTAGATTTTATATGTTAATTGAAAACCTTTCATCAAAATAAATAAACCATTTAAGGATCTCAATTTGGTGGACACTTGAATGTTGATGTTTTATAGACTAAACCATTAATCAGTTCATAAAGCAGCAATCATTGGCTGTGTACCATAACAATAGTTAGTTGCAGTTTTCTGTCATGACATTTTGGTCAGTGTGGATAGTTATGCATCTTTTTGCATGTTCTTCAATAAAATATAACAAAAGACGGTTAAGATAATTCCTTCAGTCTGACTTTATTTATATTTTCTTATCCTCTCCCCTGACTCACGATAGACTGAGCTCCATTTCACTTCAGCCTGCAGAGTAGATTCAGGAATGAAATGAAGTATAAAACATTGGGATGAAGAGCCTCTGAGCTGGACCAATAAACAATCATTTTAATACTACTGCATGTGGCATTAGTCTTGATTACTTCCAATAGGCCACATTACAGCATGACCCCACCCCACGCCTTCTAATTAACTCATCTTTTCCTTTTCCAGTGTTTAATGTGTGACCCTCTGCAGACCTGCAGGTAAGATGGCTTTCAGTTGATTGTACCCTCTCTCTTGATCTTTCTGTCCTCCAGCTGCAAACTCAATCTGCTTCACTTTTTATTGTAGCCTAGTTCACATGGCTCCTTTTGGGTCATTTAGATTGCAGTTTGTGTTGTAGGCTGATACGTGTTTCATTTTAACAGCAGAAACTGAAATCCTGCTCGTGTGGTCCGTGTATGCGCAGTAGATACTAGAAAGTTTTGGAAATCAAAACAGCCACATCGGACGTATCAGATTGAAAAATAAGATTGTTTTCCACACATGTGGTGTTTTTGTCTGTAAAGATGTCTCTATGATTTTAAAAGTTAAGTCCTCAAAAATGAAAATGTCTTAAATCAATATCTGCCGATGAAATATGATTCTTTCACTGAAGGTGCTGTTTCTAATTTACATGACGTTTTGAGAAATCATCCTCAGTGTGTTGAAATGGCAGAATGAGGCAAGAGATATGACACCTGACTGACAAGCTGCTCTGTGCTGTTAACTAGGCAAATAACCTCATCATTAGCAGTTTGAAAACTTGTGTTTAAAAAGATTTAGATGAGATGTTAACATTTTTGCAGGACAGAGAGCGATAACACACACACATGCACTTGTTTTTTGACTGTTTCTGCTATTTGTTTCTGGTGTTTTAATGTTTCCATCATCATGGTGATTTGCAGTAGGATTTTTTCCCACTGTGTTTTTCTGTGGCACTACATTTGATTTGTTTTCAGTGTAAATAAGTCTTCAGAAATGTAACGCAGGGATTTTGTAATATATGAAATGAGCCTGAAAAAATACATGAGAAGGTTGATTTACATGGGTTTTTGCCGACTAAGCACTGAAACACAGTGAGGAAGAAAATAGACAAAATAGGAAAAGTGATAATGTGGTATTCCACATATACTGTGTAACATAGTTGTGAACATAAATGTAGATTTTATTGAAAGTTTCCATTATAATGTTTAAAGAAAATAGGCAGTGCTTCTGTTAACTATTCATTTTGAGTCCTTCTACTTTTTGTCTTCCTCTTCCTCCATTTTGTCCTTCTCAGCCATTTTGTTTATGTTACCATAGATGTTCTTTATGAATGATGCAAAATATCTTCTTCATAATAATTCCATTCATCCTGTCATTTATAAGACAGTTACACTTTTGGCTGAAGTGAGCTGCTACAAGAAAACATTTTTTTAAGCAACGTGTAACTATTATGTCTGCAGTGTACATTTACATTAAGATATTAAGGCATGTTTTATGTAAATTAAATAGATTAGTAATTTACACAAACCTAAACTAACATGGGGAAATATTAGTTCAATAAAAAGACAAAAGCATAACCAGCAGAACAACCTTGTTATGTCTTTGGGTGTTAAACTGATGTGTTTTCCCTCAGAGCAGTGTGCAGTCTGAGGCAATAAATGGGATGGCCTCGTGGTCTCAGTGTGTCCAGGGTGCGCTCTAGCAGCACATCATGTTTTGCAGATATGTGCTGAATCACTCCAAATCATTATGTGCTGCTACTGTGAGCCCTGGGGTTCCCATCAGCACACTGGGAGCAGCTCCCAGTCAAACTTCACATATGTTACTCTGCAGTTACTCCCAGTACTGCTTCTTAAAGGTCAGGTGATGCACGTCCTCTGTCCGCGTGGGTATGTGTATTCACTGCTCACTGCATCACGGTGTCCTCTGGCACAGTTCTCTGTGTAGGTACATGGAACATCACAACTCTTTGACTATGTTTTAAATGCTCTTTGAGTTTGGTTTATTATGTTCTAAAGCTTTTTTTCCCCAAAAAAAAACATGTTACACTCAGTAACATCAATACAACACTTTTGTATTGTATGGTACCACTATTGAATATTTTTTTTGTGTGTCTTAATGTTAGCATACAACCCCGATTCCAAAAAAGTTGGGACTCTGTAAAACATGAATAAAAACAAAATGCAATCATTTGCAAATGAACTGTTCCTGAGCTCATTTAGGAAGATCCTTAACCAATCATGTGTTCACAAAGTGGTGAACCTCACTCCATTCTTGTGAATGACTGAGCCTTTTGAGGATGCCCTGTTCATACCCAATTATGATGCTCTCACCTGTTACCAATCAACCTGTTTACCTGTGGAATGTTCCAGACAGGTGTTTTTGGAGCATTCCATAACTTTCCCAGTTTTTAGTTGCTCCTGTCCCAACTTGTTTGAAATAGCTTCATTAGTTTTTGTAAATATATGAAGCTGATGAGGTGCTCACTGTTAGCCAGTGAGCATGAAGACTGGACAAACTGGTCAACCTGTGATCCTTGTGAAGTGCACAGTTCCTGCTGACAATCACTGTCCAAACAAGCCATGTAGAAATTTTTCTGACAACACACAACACATTGTACTAATTCTGCCAGCATCACTCACCACTTCACAGTTAGAGGATTTTCTGAATAAATTAGTATAAGTACCATAAGACAAGATAGAAGAAAGTAAATTACTGCATAGCATCAAGAAAATGAAACTTTATATTGGAAACATAACATTTTATCTGACTGACCAGTTTTGTCAGTCATCACAAAATGAGACTGATTAAAAGAGATAAATAATCATTTATTATAACAAAGTAAAATTAGAAACAAAAGAACAACACTAATAGGCCATTCAGCATAAACAAAGGAATCTGTTACTTTACATTTATGACAGGTTTGGAGTGTCCTGATTAGTGAGAGAGCAAAATGCTGTTTAGCTGACTAACCACATGTTTGCTCGTCATTAACAGTCATTAACAAAATAAACAAACACTGAAACTGTGTTTCAGCCCCATAAACCAATTTCATTTTTAGAAACTGTTCACAATACTAGCAAAGTTGGTAACAGAAGGAACCAAAGTCAAGTTTATTGAAATAAAAATGTGTCTAGTATGAAGTGGATCTTTCTGTTCACGTGTTGGATGGAGTTGTATGCTAGGAAAGAAAATCAGAGTGAATGGATTAAACACAGACTGTTAGAGCACAGTTCATGTGGCTTTCACAATAAAATCCATGGATTCTGTTGAAAAAGAAAAAAAACTTCACAGTGTAATTTATACTCTGTTCTGATTGGCTCATAGTCTCTTTACAACATACAGCAAACAGAAGAGAACATTTTTGTATTAAGCATGTTTTTCAAATGGCAATTAATGAATCCGTCCATTTCAGAAGAAATGAGCCATTTGTTTGCTTGAATTTCTTACACTGTACTGTACTGTTAACATTTTAACATGTTAAAGGAATGTCCGCCATCATCATTGAGACCCACCTTTAAAGTAATGGAGTAAAGCATATCCACACATCTGTCCAAAATTTAAAATAAACCCTGTCTGTTGCCAACTGTGTTGCTAACTGATAGCATCCAAAGCTGGCCAGTATTATTGCAACTATGTCTATGTCTGTAGCATAACAACTGCATAAAAAAAGAATGTTGAAGGGACAAGTACATATATATGATAATCAAACAATATTAATATAGTTACTAAAGTAATAAATTCAGCATTTGTAGGCCAAAGCACAGCTGCTGGCCAGCTGTTAGCACGATGTGCTACTCCCTAACTGACCAGAGCAGACACAATAACTCAAGGGGAAGTTGTTAGTTAATTGTAGAGCATAGGTTGTCTGCACATTTTTTTTTTGTTTCAAATTATCTGATATCATTCTAAGAGAGAATATTTGAAATCCTAAAAAAGATAAGAATAGCTCACATTACAATGTTTGCAGATATCAAATAACCAAAAATGTCCATGGTGGTGTTGACTGATACTAATAGATATTTATGTTCACATCATTGCTTTTATATGTTGCTGCCATCAGTGCAGTTTATTTGTCTTATAATAACTGTGGTATTATACTGTAACTAGTCTTACTTTGGGGCAGATGAAGACGTCACAGTGCTTTAGAAGTAGCTGTCTCGAATAAGACAAAGCAGCCCTACTGTACATTAAAAATGAAAGTAGATTTTATTTACCTATGGACTGATTGATTTTGTATTTCTGATCATGTGGTTTTGGATGAGAGGAGCCTATGGCCATCACTTCAACTGGTTCACACACATGCAGCAGTTTGTTGAAGTGGATAGCTGTGTCTCCTTAGAATGCATTCATGTTTCAAATCCATGGTCACACACACACACACACACACACACACACACACACACACACACAATTATAAAGAGCAGGATGTTCTTGAAAAAAAAAATCATTTCTTAGAAGGGGATTTTGGTGTTAAATTCTTTTCTTAAGTGTATGAATTTTTGTGGACCTGGTGACTTGTCTTTTTAAAAACAGTACTAAAAGTGAGTGTAACCATGACCAAAAACTTAACCTACTCTTAGTCAAAAATTCTGTCTGTAACTGGGAAAAAAAAGAAAGATCCATAAGTGAACCAAACCAACTGGCCCTGTGGTTATTTTGTCTTTTGCCAAAGTCAGTTCATATTATTGTTGCAAAGAATGGTCTCATCACTTTTCAAAGGATTTGATGTGTGGACAAGCACAAAGAGAATTCAGTAACCAGCTCGTGTTCACACATACAGCAGAGGTTAGATACATACTAAAAAGAAAAGAAATGCAGCTGTAGTTAACAAACAGTTTGACACTCTGAAGTGTCGCAGTCAGCATTTATTAACCACACAGTGCAAGTCCATGTTTCTGGGTATTTGATTTTTCTCTCTGTGTGTGTGTGTGTGTGTGTGTGTGTGTGTGTGTGTGTGTGTGTGTGTGTGTGTGTNTGTGTGTGTGTGTGTGTGTGTGTGTGTGTGTGTGTGTGTGTGTGTGTTGGGGCAGTATGTCAGGCTGTAGCAGCACATCATTACTGGTAGTTCTCTTTCCATTGCCAGTATGATATGTGCTGCTCCTGTCAGACACACACTCACTCTTCAAAACCATTTTCCTTCAGCTGATGAAAACACATGTACAGTGTCAATTATTAAATGACCTATTAATTCAACATATTGGTATTTGAGGGCTGACAGGACTGTGCTTGGTTTATTAATAAAATATTTGAAAAACAAAGTGTCTGCTTCTATTCATGTTTCTTTATACTACACTAATTAAAGATTATTTTCCTACATATCAAATTGAGTGCACCTCAAACTGGACCAAGGAACTTGGAACTTTACTTAATTTCAAAGATAAGGACTGGGTGTGATTGTGTTGTGGTTATTTTGATCTCTAGTAGTACAGAATGAAGTTTCAGGATAGCATATATATCAGTTTAATTTAACAGTATGTTGAGCTATTACACTCATTCATTAAAGGACAACACCAATGTTTTATGCCTATTTTATATGGTTTACAGCTAGCTTATATATTCCCTCTAACCCTTTTCAAAGGCATACCATGGTATTTCAGATTGTTACATGTGATTTTCCCACATTCAGCATTGCCACTGGTTTCACTTCATTTCAGTCTGCTATGATATGAGTTTGAGGTGGACTCTTCCTTCCAGTGAGCGTTATGTGTGGTGTTATGAATATGGTCAAATTTTAGTTATTTAATTCTTATTCAAACATACTCAGGTTCACAAGTGTATCAAAATAAACAAAATGTAATCAAGGTTTGCTTGTTAGCTTTAGCAGAACTTTCAACTGCATTATAAGGTTCCATCAGTTATCATTGAGCTGTTTAGTCTTCATCAGCAGGATGAAGCTTGCTGATTCCATCTCTATGACAACTGGGCAGACTTTGGGTAGTTCAGAAAAAGACACCAGTAAATTGACCTTGAGATAAGGGTACTGTTTCTTTAATTAGTATTACCACTTAAATACATACCTAAAAATCAGTATTATTGTCAACTCAAATGTGTTTGGCATTTTGGTTTCTGCAGCCTCAAACACACTTTTAGTCGCAATTTCGCAATTCATATTGAAAATGTAGTGGAATCAATCACTCAAGAGTCCAAAATGTCTTTGTTTTTCTAATTACTCAAATAACTACTGAAACATGTTAACATCTGCCAATACAATATGCAAATGTGGCAAGAACATGAAAAGCAATAAAATATTAGAGTTGACAATGTTCAGACAAATATCTGCTTTCTAATTAATCCCTGTCCTTTTGCAATATAGGTGCACCATATGCAAACAAAAACGACAAAACAGGAGTGTTTCATCTTATCAATAAAGCTGAAATTCTCTGCTGCACTGTGTTTGTTTCCTGACTTTTCTTTAAAGAAACAGGAAATATGATCCTTGGGAGCTTTATCATTGCATAAAGTCTGTCCTGCAAATTTTAGGATTTTCTGGACGTTACAAACAAAAAAAATCAATGAGGAGGAAGGGACATGGTCTAAAGAAATAAAAAAAAGTAAAAAAATAAAATATGACCTGAAATGATTCTTTAAAGTTTCTTGCCAACAAGTCTCAAAAAAGTGGGATGTAGTTGATTGGATAAGAGTCCTGCATGAAGCAGTCCTGCAACACAACATCCAATAATGTACTCTGATGCATGTGGTCGCCATCATTTGTTTTATTACAAGTTATTTTCATAGTTTTGTCCATCATTTCTATGAAGTTCACAGGAAGTGAAAGGTCAGCGTGAGAGTAAAGGAAGGTCACTGGGATTCATGATGAGACTTGAGTCCAGGTTCAGGTTATCTACGGAGACACGAGAAAACAGCAGTGTATATGTCTTAGCCCCAAGCCTGTCCAACTAAACGTGCAAGTCTTTGAAAACACCTCACAAATAGAGTTTATGACATAAGAATAATAATTATAATTCTAATATATACAGTACAGGCCAAAAGTTTGGACACACCTTCTCATTCAATGCGTTTTCTTTATTTTCATGACTATTTACATTGTAGATTCTCACTGAAGGCATCAAAACTATGAATGAACACATGTGGAGTTATGTTCTTAACAAAAAAAGGTGAAATAACTGAAAACATGTTTTATATTCTAGTTTCTTCGAAATAGCCACCCTTTGCTCTGACTACTGCTTTGCACACTCTTGGCATTCTCTCGATGAGCTTCAAGAGGTAGTCACCTGAAATGGTTTTCACTTCACAGGTGTGCCTTATCAGGGTTAATTAGTGGAATTTCTTGCTTTATCAATTGGGTTGGGACCATCAGTTGTGTTGTGCAGAAGTCAGGTTAATACACAGCCGACAGACCTATTGGACAACTGTTAAAATTCAGATTATGGCAAGAACCAATCAGCTAACTAAAGAAAAACGAGTGGCCATCATTACTTTAAGAAATGAAGGTCAGTCAGTGCGGAAAATTGCATAAACTTTAAATGTGTCCCCAAGTGGAGTCGCAAAAACCATCAAGTGCTACAACGAAACTGGCACACATGAGGACCGACACAGGAAAGGAAGACCAAGAGTCACCTCTGCTTCTGAGGATAAGTTCATCCGAGTCACCAGCCTCAGAATCATTAACAGCAGCTCAGATCAGAGACCAGATGAATGCCACACAGAGTTCTAGCAGCAGACCCATCTCTACAACAACTGTTAAGAGGAGACTGCGCAAATCAGGCCTTCATGGTCAAACAGCTGCTAGGAATTGGCATTGAATGAGAAGGTGTGTCCAAACTTTTGGCCTGTACTGTATATATACACACACACACACATATATATATATATATATACACACACACACACACACACACACACAATTAGTAATTTCTCAAAACAGCTGGCCACTAGTTTTTAACATGTTACTCAAACAAAAGGAAGTGCATTTACTGTGATTACTTCAGATTTGGTGTTCTAAGGGCAGGCAACATGATTGTGTATATGGGATTGAGTTAAATAAAAGTGTGTGTGTTCATGATAATGAAGGAACATGTCACCCAGTGCAATAGCGTGGCTCACTGATGTGTCTTGAATAGTTTTTGGAGACACTTTGGAGCTCTATGGCACAGAGGAATAAGATGTATTTAACACACACACTCACACCATGCTTGCTAGTAGGATACATTCTGCACATAAGATTCATTGACATGGAGAAAAATATAGTGAGTACTAATCCTGTTTTCCTTGAACACAAGAAGTCATCAGTGTTTGTGTAATAAATGAATTGTACTGTGTGTTAACACACATAGCCCATTAGAACTATAGCCACGATGTGTCATTTGTATGTGCCTTCAGTATCTTTCAGATCGTTAAGACCACATGAGAAAGATTCCATAATTAGCTTACTGTACATAAGCCGTCCATAAATAGAAGCTTTATGCAAAAGATGCTATTTTTGGTCCAACATCACAGTAAATATGGAAAACATAATCTGACTCAGTAGCAGCTGAAAGGGCAGGACTGGGTGTTGAAACATTTGACAGACTAGTGCTGATACTTGTTTTTCAGTACTGATTCTGACAACAGGTTTTTCAACCAAATTCTTTTTTACATTAATGAGAGAAGCTCAAGTTGTTAAATGCTAAATGAACAAGGACTTTAAATCAGAAAGTGATCACAAATAAATCAAGATTATGACAGGTGTCACCAACTTTCGCTATTAAGTGCATTTTGGTTAACAGCACACATGTTCATGAACCTCACCTTGATCAAAGTTGTTGATTTTTTTGGAGTTGGATCCTTCACCCAGTCCCTCAATGTCCACAAGATCACTGTTGACATCTGAGTCATTCAGAGCACTGAGGGTCACATCTACACACACACACACACACACACACACACACACACACACACACACACACACACACACACACACACACATTTCAATTTCATTTATATAGCACCAAATCACTACAAAAATCTCAGGACACTTTGCATATCGACTGGATGTTACTTTACACAAACACACACAGCAAAAGGCTGAAAATGTGGAGTTCTGTTTGTGGACACAGGAAAAAATAAAATTAGGTACAAAAATTTTTAAAAGGAATTTAAATGATAAATACTTGACAGGTGACATCTTAAAAAGCAAAAACAAAAAAACAGCTATGATGTATGGTTGTCGGTTCATATTGTAAGTGTGTCAATGTCAATATTCGTACACTTGTGACCAAGCGGTGGTGCACAATGGGACATATAGCACATGCTATGAAAAAAAATGCTCTGTATGATTACTTCAATTACATTAATTCACGATTTTGTTTTTCATTACATTTCTGGTATAATACTCACTTTGATCATTTACATTGTTAATTTCTATACAGTGTAAACACATGTTTACACAAGAGATGAACGATACAAATTTAGCTCAAATATAAATTAAAAAACAGAAATATTTCAGAATCTTAAGGATATATTAGTTTAATAAACATGACAATCTTTTTGTTCTTTACGTGACATTAGTTAGCTTTGGTATTAGGACAGTCACTTAACTTCATGTTAGTTCAACATATAGATAACTTATTATAACATATCAAATTCATCTTGTTTGTAACATTAAAATAGTGTAACTTCGCAACTATGAAATATTATTCTCTGTTGTTCTATGTTATGTTATTCTATGGCCTTAGCATTTCTTTTGTTAGAAATCCAAAAGCAGCACAAAGGTCTGGCATCTACTATTTCAACGGGTCTGCACGTGCTGCAATATGGTGGCGGCAGAGATGCATCCTCACAAGGCAGGTGCGTCATCTACTACATACACTGTATGCATATGGCAGTTTTAGCATATGGCATAAGTGGGCAATTCCACCAATAGCCCTTGTGTATTTGTGTTTCCTTTTTTTTAATTTAATTAATGAAACAGACCAAACCAATGATAATCTGTAATGGAATAAACATGAATGTGCCTTCATGTAAATGCAGGCTTATCCAATCAAACATCTAGATTTGTCTATTGTCACCTACATTTCACATTGATGGACTATTCCATCTTGTGCCAAATCAAACGACATAGTACTTCCAGTTAGCATCAGAGACAGGCGACAGTAACCGATATGAAGTGTTTTCAAAGTGGACTGAGAAGATAAAGAGGAAGATGCTCAGTGTCAGTGAACGAGTTTAACAAAGAGCAGACTGTTGAGAACTTCATGGCGCACAAGACTTACAGAACGATGTTCAGACAGGTGAGTACAACAATGACAGAGGGACATCAACAACCACTGCGTTGCCTAGCAATGTAGCACTGTGTGCACACGCTACTCAGTGCATAAAAAACTATGCGGCTCTCTTTGCTTTCACATGTGTGTGCAGCAGCTGCCGCTGCTGTGGAGTTTATACTGTCTGCTGGTGATCTGTACCATGATCAGCAGATATTTGACTATCCACAAACAAGTATTTTTTTGTGTTTGTGTTGTGTTAAGTCATGTCTGTAAAATTACAGTTATATGCAAATATGCATAACTTACTCTGTAAACATGCACTGTATTCATTTTGTATTTTGCATACATATGATAAATGTTTTACAAATAGTTTCACAACAAAAATGCATGTCAAGTGATATGACTGCATTTGAGGATCCATTTGTACATGTGAAAAAGGTCTTGCATATCTGCAGATCACTTCCTGTCAGTTTGTGGGCCATGTGTCAGTTGTCACTTCCCTCCCATGAGTTTGTGTAATTTTGTCCAGTTTGTACTGCAGCAGACCTGCAGAAAAATATCCGCAAATGTGAGGTGCAATTAGCAGCCAGCAGGTGGTGACATTCCCTCCCATAAACTGATGGAAAAATGGTGTCTACTGGAAGAAGGCCAGAGTCTGCCTTGCATCTGCATCCTCACCACAGGAAACAACGAGGAGAAGGTCAGCAGCCTGGCTTCAACCAGGAGGTGAAAGACAAAGTTCAGCATCTTTGTTTAACCAAGCAGTCATGATTCAGAATTGGGTTCATCATTGTTATCTCAAAGTGAGTGCACTGTGCTTGCTTACTTAACTGGCGTTACCTACAGTTGCTGTTGCTGTTTGTTGTGGTACTTGTGTAATGTTACAAGCTAGCTCATGTTAGATCATTAATTCTGGTACAGACAGATGTTTTTATGTGAGGCATGACTAGCACCTAATGTTATACTACATATGCTCGCAACTGCAAACTTGCATGGCCAATGTAACGTAAACACAGCCACGATCTGTAGCCAGTGTTTCAGTGTGTCTAAGGCTGGAATATGAAGTGTAACGCTTGGATATGATCAGATTCTTTACTTAACTAAAAGTACTACTACCACCACTGTAAAAACACTCCACTAGAATTAAAAGTATCTGAGTATTATTAGCAAAATGTACCAAAAGTACCAAAAGTAAACACTAACAGTATCTGTTGGACTTTAATGTATTAAAAAGTGCATTTTGTGCAATAAGTCTAAGCACCCTTATTTTACATAAAAGTGTAGTAAAAGTACACTGGAATGCATATCTTCAGTGGACTACATGTAATACATGTATTTAATACACTTTAACAAAGCTTTCTTTAAAATCTTCTGACAGACTATCACAGTATATCATCATCAGACTGTACTCTACAATAACTAGACTGCATCAGCGCACACACAGCAACAGTCCAATAAAACAGGGAACATCTACACATCAGCTGTGGGTGAATCAGGGAACGGTCCAAGTATCAGTCACTGGCACTGAGCCAGATGCCGATCTGCTCCTCAAGTTGACATACTGTTCATGACTGAAGATTATTTGAAATTTTTCAGTTCAAATTCTCATTCGGGTCTGTCCTTTAGTTTGGTGGCCTTGTGAAAAGAACTGCAGAGAAGGGCCTCATACTGGTCTTTGCCTGGGACCTCCAAATCACTAAATCCACCCAACTGTATCTATAAGCAAGTTGTCATGATAAAATGAGGCGGAACCTTCAATTCATCAACCAAAACCAAAACCCCAAACGTGTCCACAAGGAGGAAACAAATGAAACAATGAATGAAACAAGGGAACAGCAGCTCTTGTTGCTCTCTGTTGCAGGTACAAGGAGCTACTTGTCACTACCTGATCTGGTTGGGGAACAGTTTGAGTTATAATAATCCATCGGTCAGGCCTTAAGACCTGATCTATGTGCATGCACAGTACCAATTACGCAGGATGTACCGATCAGGTAGTGTCAAGGCTCCAGAAAAGATTAGAGAAGACAACTCTTATACTGTAGGAGTCCTTTTATAAAGTGATGGCTGCCTGCAGATCCTAGTTGTGGCTAATGACTTGTATCTATTGCATTGTGTTAAAGGTACAAGGTGCAAGAATTAGCCATCGAAGGTTGCTCGAAACAAATAGAGGGCAGTATTTCACCAGGGAAGCCACTCAGTTAGCCGTGCAGTTAGCGGCCCTATTTGCAGACAAGTCTGCCTTGACCAAGAGCTCGAGGCACCTGATTTAGAAGTGATGTAGTCTGAATCTGGAGATGAAGAATGCACGGCAGGCTGAGAAAAGAGAGTCATGAACTGGGAGAGCAGCGAGAGGAAAGTTGGTCATCACCCGCGTGGAAAAGCTGCGTATAGAGCTGACATCTAAAGTGGAGAACCAAACCAGAGTTAGTGATTGCTGTAACTTATAAATGAAGTGCGTTCTATGATGAGTTAACTCACAATTAAGCTCATCTTAGTTCGGTAAAGGACAGAAACTTGAATTCAGAATGTGTATGGTTGTATTTTTCTTATTAATAAGGAAATAGGTTTAAGAATATTTCCTTTTTTTGACATTTTGTGAGTGTATTTTTACTTGCTTTACTTTAAGCTGCAGTATACTTGTATAAAAGTAATATTTTTGTCATATTTGCTAAAATGCCCAGACAGCAGTACATGAAACATGTAATCTGTGAAAAAAAAATGGCTCCATTGGTCCCACCTACTGCTCCTACTGCGATTTGAAAGAATCCACCGCGCCCGACACAAAACAACCAATCAGAGCCAGAGGAGCGTCTGAGAGAGTGTCTGACATCTGTCAATCACTACTCACCCATTGTGGGATAAATAAAGTCTATCTTATCCGTCTTACCTTATCTTATCTTATCTTATCTTATCTTATCTTATCTTATCTTATCTTATCTTATCACACACGCTGCAAACCGCCCCCTCCCTCCGCTCATGCTGGTGGCTGCCGCTCAGTCAAACAACTCTGTGAGCAGCGTCAGGAGGCTCGTGAAAGCTATGGCGGAGCAACAGCCACCTGCAAAGGAGAAACTGCCCGTACCACCACTGCCAACAACAGCATATACGGCTAAGACAACAAATAACCAGAAAGCTAATATGGTGATTGTTACAGGAACACTCCGCAGTGTGTACAGTATGTTAGCAACTGTGATGTAGCGGCTGGGCAGAGTTAGCTTGTTTCTGATGCTAAGGCTAACGTTACTGGTTGTCACAGCAGATGCGCAGACACAGCAGGGAGGAGGGGCTTGGAGGCAGGGCATGAGTGCAGCGGAGAGGGAGGGGGAGTGACGTGAACTTATGTTGGTTCAAATTTTCAGGCTAAGTCTGCTCTCTTCTCCATCTTACAAACTGCAGCTTTAAAAAGCTAAGAGCACCTGTGAAACGTAGCATACATCTCTCAGCTGAAACTATGGGGGCTACACCATCGGACTATCAATATGATGTGACAGGACGGGCTGCAGCTAACTGGTTAGCTTGCTAACTTCAGTAGGTACTTCTGCAACACAATACATAGATGTCTTTGACCTAACATCAAAACTGTTACTTCTTTACTTTCTGTTGATAATGTTAGTTCATTTTTTGAACCTTTTAAACTAAAATTATGACCTTAGCTTCAACTCTGTATCTGTAAAGAACAAAGAAATCCTGAGGATTGTAGTTTTTAGTTGTTACAAGCTGCCCATGTTTGTTTGTGTAAAACACTAATAAGAGAGCAAAAACACTTTGATTGTGATCATTATGAATTTAATATAAATTATATTGTATGATGATATAAATATACTGATATTTGTACTGCTCATTTAAAGTGTAATATATGGATGTTTTGCATAGTAACAGGTGATATTATTTCCCTGCATTTTTCTTGTTCGGGTTTGCATGCTGCCCTTTACGCAGCATTACTGTCACATGCCTTTCAATGATGAACTGCACTACTTGTTGTTGTAGAGATGATGTCAGATGTTTTATACTTGTGCAACAATTTTGTGGCCTGTAAATCAAAACTCAACCTCTGTTGCTATGTGCAATAAAAGTTAATGTACAACCCTACCACATGTAAGGTGTTTAAGCAAGAAAACACAAGGTAGTGGTATATCACATGATGATAGCATTAATGTTCTGTCAGTTGTTGATTTTAAAATATAATCTATAAATTCAAATTTTTCTGCTATTTTACATCATCATATCATTGATACAGCTACTGACATAAACTGAGCCAATAGTTGATCAATTTGATTACTGTGAAAGCTAAAAAAGCCTCAGAAAATAAGCCAATTCCACGGATATGTGACAGCTAGAATATGTCTGATAATGGTGTCTCTCATCATTATCGTACATTTTACAAACCTCTGCCAGACCACAAGGTAGCAGTTAAACAAGTTGAACCATGTTGTTACGTTAAATACATAAATATGATGCTTGTGGAAATCTTTTGTACCTGATGGAGATCATTTATTAATGAGAATGTTGCACGGCAACAGTCAATAAAAAATACTGTGGAGGTAAAGAGTGTGCGGAATCTACTGTCTTTGGCTCTGATATTTCCTGTTTGGTCGAACACCTGTCAAAAACAACTATTCTCAATAATCCAAATTCACAAAACAGTCAAAATAGGGTCGGACATTAAATTCATGTTAAAAATGATAATCTGTCTGCAATACTGAAGGGCTCTCCATCAGGTTTGAAGGAAGATATGATTGGAATATTCAAAACAGAAGACTGTCATGTTGTAGAGATGTCTTTGACATCATTTTCCTGACTCACCTGCAGTCTTCTGTTTCTTTAGGGAGGGCTGGCGGGAGGGGGAACCTTGTAGTCCTGAGGCCATGACAACCTGACCTGAGGGCACAGAGATGACAGTTGGAGTGCCCGGCGCTGCCATAGAAACGGTAGCCGTGGCTATCTTGATGACCTTCTTAGATCCCTCAGAGGAGGCAGGCAAAGTGCCGTCCTCATACAGCTTCCTCTTCACTGTGCTCTTCGTCTGACCACTGGAGGGAAGGTGGAAACTAAACTGACTTTAGTATTTAGACTAGGTTAACAGCAGCATCCACAAGGGTTAGGATTCTTTACAAATGTATCAAGATGTACGGTGTGAGTCAATTGCAGTCTTTGTTCCAAACTAGCCTATGCACATTCACAGATTCACTGAAGATCACTATTTCTATGCTGAACACAGACCTGAAACTGATACCAATCTTTTTATCTGACTCAAGGTAAGATGGCCACTGAGTCATTAGCCTGATGGCCAAGAGGGTCTCATTAACCAAGCATGTCCCACTGATCTCCAAAAAACACATTTCTACTCTTAACAGGCAGAAACACACTTCACAAATGGGACTACTAGCAGACACCACTAGTGTTGGTTTTGGGACTGGCTCATTGGCTGACATGTCTGACCAGCACCATTTGCGGCCACAGATGCCAAATTTATCTCAAACAAGTGCAATTTCTGCTCTGTAAACGGTCTGTTTAAAACATCACCACCCCTGCAAACTCCTCCTCCTCAATTGGTGAGTCACCATTTATGTGTATGAGTATTTGTGTGTGTGTTTGGAGTTACCCTGTAGGACTGGAGTCTGCAACCGGGTGAAGCTGCATGGTGAGCTCTCCAAGTTTGGTGAAGGCAGCTCCAGCTGCAGAGAAGATCTCACCCACCTGTGGAACACACACTAGCATCAAAACTGGACTCAGCAACAGTGCCCATTGCCACTTTTACTTTCACTCCGAAACTATGGGCATTAATGTGCTGCTCTTAAAGCCACCACTCTTCTGGTTTCAGACTTTTCACCAGATGTTGGAATATGGCTATGGGGATTTGCTCCCATTCAGACACAATAGCATTGTAGAGGTCCAACACTGATGCTGGGTGATAAGGCCTGGCTCACAGTCAGTACTCCAGTTCATCCATAAGGAGTTGAATGGGTGAGAAACAGGAGAGAACCAAACACACTGTTACAGGAAGGGCTGTGTTTCAAATATCATTGCATGCTGGAGCATGCAGATTTCCCTCCATGGAAGGTTGCTTGGTGCCATTAAACTCACGTCGTGCGCTACTCCCGCGAGCAGCAGCGGGAAACGTACTGAGAAGCTCGTGCGTTTGTATACAAGTAAATGCTATTCAGACCAGCTAACGTGGCGTTAAGATACTTCTGTGGCGACAAACTACATCTCACTTACGGTTCATCTGTAAAAATAACTTACTTTAGTGGAAGCTGAGGTCATTTTACTGATCTCTGTAGTACCATAGACTATTTATAGTCTATGAGTGGAACTCAATGATGCCTTCAAGAGGACGGAACGGCGGCTAAGATGCTAACAGCGTAGCTAGGTTGCATTTGGTGCTCCTTCTGGTGTAGCTATCTGAGCATCCAAACATCTGCTCTTCCGCCGCTTTCAGTGGCGGTGCCTGGAAAAGTCCAACATTTGGTCAGACAGCTGCATGGTGTTATTAATCTTGTATCTATGATTACCGCTGGGAACAGATATTGTAGGTCTAGCCACAGACCGAATACAACCTGAAGGCTTATGCTGCCTTTAGGGTCTCCTCGTAATTTCCACTTTTAGCAATAGAATTTTGTGTGCCCTGTGCTTGAAAGATTAACATTACAATAGAATGTAATAGTGGACAGATGTAGCATTATGAAGCTTGGCAAGTATTTCTTTTTTTTAGTTTAAGTAGAAACCTGGTGACAGGGAATGAAATTATGACCTTCAGATAAACATTAGGTATAAGGATGTGTAATTGCATTCAGCAAAAAGCAATACTGTTTTACTGTTGAATCATTCTTTTAGGGCCATGGCATATTCATGTAGCAGACTGTCAAATAGTCTGCAAAGACAAAAGCAGCAGTGTATGGAATGGAAAATGGAAAATGTTGTTATAGCCTAGATTAACATAAAGATGACTTTCATTTCTCTTGGCCTTCATTGCCATGAGATTTAGTCTATATTAAGTTCAATAATTACATGACACACTGCACATGCAGTTAGATAATCTACTTTATTGTTCCACCCCGAGCCTAACCCTAGCTTCCAGAACAGCTTCAGTGCTACCTGTCGTAGAAGTCTGTGGAACAGAATTGTGGGAACAGCCTTCTTCCAAAAGATATTCCCTCATTTGTTTTTAAGATGATGGTGAGCAATGTGTGTCATCTATTAACACACTGTCATGTATATAGGCTGACATATTCAGAGTAAACAGTGTGTCTGTTTGAAATGTTACCAGTTCTTTGTAAAGCTTCCATTCTTTGCATTCCCTTAAATGTCCCTTTTTAGAATACTGCAAGAATACTGCAGCTGAGGGGCCACATCCATCAGAGTCCCTATTTCAAGACTAAGAGTTCAACAAGGTCCATTTCAAAGAGTTCTCCAAACGCAGTTGTTTTTGTCCTGTTTTAGAGGATCTAACCAGTGCATCTTTTTACAGCCCTTAGTGTCCCAGTATCCCTTGTGCCCTTCTGGGCCAGTCAGTTGTTTAATAGAACATTCAGGTGGTCCTCATCAACTGCTAAAGTCAGGGCACGAGAAAGAGGAGGTTTTGCTTCCTCCAGGAGACACACAGGTCCTGACTTTTGCACCTTTACTTACAACTTAAACACATAAATAGGAGTTTTATTTATCCTGAGGGAAACTGTTGTGCAGCAGTTGCAGTACAAAGTAGGAAAGAGTGAAAATGTAAAGGCTCATGTATAAACAGATATTCAAAATCCACACAGTCTAAATGTCCACTGCCAAAATAAGAACAGGGTTAATGATAAGGATCATATGCTGCTCATATCTCGAGCTGTTTCTTTGTAAGTTGCAAAATAAATTCCAATATTAACACACTGCTTTCCACTACTTATTGCTGTATATGACAACAAAAACAGTTAATGTTGGTTATTTATCTAGGTTTAGCACCTAGCCTCAACAATACCTTGACACGAAAAGTGTGTTTTCCTGTCCTTTATGTTATGCTGCAATTTTTTGTGAACGCAGCATCAGATCAGCTATTGAGAGGAAAGTCACATGACTGAAGATATTGAGGTCATGTGACTTGTGTAATTTTCGTATGAGAAGCATTTCTGTGAAGGATTTTGCGGAAACCTCTCCTTGAGGACATGATGGTACTTCTTAAACTATGAGTTGTCAGTTATAATAGTCTAATGGAAGCATTTTTATCTTCATGTGGCCTACTTATATGCACTTGATTTAAATTAAATCATCGAATCAAACACGTATAATATGGCGTATTTAAATATTTGATTTGGTGTTTAAGTCAGGCGTGTTATTTTTCAGAAATAACTAACTGGTGTTCAAACTACGTTCCCGTACGCGTGCATGAGCAGCTGTGGTCTGCGTGAAAAGCAACGAACACGACACGTGCATGAACAAGGGGAGAGCAGCAGCTGTGGTCTGCCTCCTGCAACAAATTCGTTCCACAATTACAAACACATTGGTGGTAACTTTCACATCTATCTAATATCTACTGCGGCGAATGGTGAGCACTACATCACGACCACAAAATGAAAATAAAGACGATGTTTGCAAGATCGCCTCTAGCTGGATTCGATCGCACTGGAATAAAACGCCACGTTTTGTGATCGCTGCTTTTCACAACGACGTGGAGGAGACTTTACGTTTCTCTCGCTTCGTGTCACATATCGATCATATGGTATTGATGAAGGTCATCAGCATCCAGGAAACTTTTATTTTGGGTTTGAAACAACTGCATACCGTGGGCTTATATTAGACAATACCCCAACAAAATTATAAAGGTTTTATTCCTGAGGCTACGGCTACCTTAGCCACCACATTACAGCCGACTGCGACACTACAAATTATGAAAAATATGTACTTTTAAAACGTGACAATCTAACTCAAAGCACAAGTTCTCGTGAACGTATACGGGGACACGCTGGCTTGTGACATAACACCGGGAACTTCCGGTGTTCAATCAGTGTCACCAGAATGAACAAGTGACAAGTTCCACGAGTAGACCAAGTCACACAGCGCGAGGCTTTGTTTTCTTTCAAGACAGAGCACAGTTTAAAAATGCGTGGGTTGATTTGTGGACCTAAACTCGCCGCGTGTGGGGTGATGTTGAGCACGTGGGGGGTGATAATGCTGGTGAGTCTGACTAGTTGCTAATTTCTGATTCTTTTATTCTCGGTCACCATGTCTTTATATTTGATAGAGCACAGTGCAGCACGACTCAGACCTACTTCAACCGAGTTAAAACGTCTGTCCGAAACCATTTACGATAAAACTGAATTATTGCATGTCTGTTGAATTATAACAAGTGAAAATGCCATACAGGTGTGCAAACACTATATGCATTTATTTATTTATAAAATATTACTCTAATTATTTGATTTAAGTCGTATGAAGTAAGGTGGAATATTTCCTTTATACTGTTATATACATAAATGCCAGAGTTTGTTTAAATTCATTTAATGTAATTAATTATTTAAGTTGTATAATCATACTTTGGATGAGTATTTAGGAAATCTATATTTTTTTCATAGAAATTAGATACACCTGTTTTCAATTCATATTTGGTTCCTGTATTTTTAAAATGAAGAAAAAAATACCTAAAGTAAAATAATTGTATCGTAAGACAATTTTTTTTTTTAAAGAAAATTGTTCAAAATTACAGTGACAAAGAAGTGGTTTTGATAGTACTTGGTTTACTAGGCTCACATTTGTAAATCATATCATGAGAACCAATATTTGACATATTAGTTTAAGTATATTCTTTTTTTATTTAAAATTTACTTAATAAAGTTTCGTGTTCTTATAGATATATAGCCTTAAATGTGTTTACTAATTATGGTAATAATAATACAATTTAATTGTATAGTATATTTCATACAAGAAATGCAGGTCAAAGTGGTGGAGCTTTGGGTTGTAATTGAAAAGGCTGCATCCCCAGAGTTCTTTCAGCTGTTGCTGGTAACAAGTAGCAAATGATCGCAATGTTCTTGAAGGCAAAGAGTGAACAAGGGATTTTATAATGTAGCTTGATCCAAGCCCATTAAGGACTTTGTATACAAGAGGAAAGCCCTTTAATTCAATTCTGGATGTTACAGGAGACCGGTGCAGAGCAGCTAAAACTGGACTGATGTGCTCTCTCCTCTTTGTTCTTGTCAACAGCTGAGATGCAGAGTTTTCAATGAGCTGAAGTCTCTCTCTCTCTCTATCTCTCTCTCTCTCTCTCTCTCTCTCTCTCTCTCTCTCTCTCTCTCTCTCCCCCTCTCTGTCTGTGTGCATGCGTGCGTGCGTGCGTGTGTGTGTGTGTCCCAGTAAAGAGACCAGTAAATAATGTGTTGCAGTAATTGAGTCAGCTTGAAATACTGGTGGTGGTCGTACTTTAGGTATGTTTCTAAGGTGGAAAAAATGAAGTTTTCGTCTCCTTGTTGATGTGGGACTTGAAGCTTTGATCTGAATCTAGAATAAGACCAGGATTTGTAACGTCAGATTTTATCCAGGGAGTTCATTTCCCCAGATTCTGTTTTAGGGCCCACAAGTAAGATTTCAGTTTTGTCCTCGTTTAAACTTCAAGACATTATTGTTCAGCCATTTATTTCTTGCCAAAAGACAGTCAGTAATGGAGTCTATAGCTGCAGCATCATTTGGTTCAGTAGAGATGTACAGTTGCGTGTCATCAGGCAATTCATAAACACAATTCGCTCTCCAGGAGAAATGAACAAAAAATATTTTTTTAGTTGAAGTAAAAGACTTGCAAGACTGCAAGAGCAAAATCCTGCTGTGACATCCGAACATGCTAGTGGGTGTTCAAAACTCCTTCAAGCATTTGTTGAGAGGTTTCAGGACGCGAAAAGAAAACAAAAGAAACTGAACATATTTGCTATGAAATTTAATGTGGAACCAGCTGAAACCATTGAGCTGCAAGACAAAACCTACTGTACTACTCTGAGCTGTTCTTTTCAAAACTGACTGTCTCAAAGAATCAGTGCTGCTCAAAACTGAGTAACCCAAACATGGAAAACCAGCTGCGAGCATCATCATCATCATCATCATCATCATCATCATCATCATCATGGAGGTTGATTGTCCAGGCAAGATCCACTTCATTTAGTTGATTTATTTTCCAGTTCAAAGCAAACATACAGAAAATCATGCAGTCTCTCCCTTGCTCTGGTAAAAAATAAAAAACCATGTCCCTTCCTGGTGCATCACCTGACTTACACCCCTCCCACCTTTATCACTAATCCTGCTCAACAGTTGCTTGGTATGGTGCTTAGTGCCCCCTAGTATCCACAAAAGGAAAACACAAACAAATGCAAAAATAACAAACAATAAAGAAATAATCAAACTAATGAAATAGCTCCATCTGCCATCTGATACCAGATGCTTAGCCAACGTGAAGTAGTTCCAGTCATGGCAAGGTTAGTGTGATATGTGTTCAGTAATTCAGTACAGCCAGGGGTGCCACCAAGGGGGGTCCAGCAATCGTTTCAGGATGGCCTTGTCCCCCAAGTGAGCCCCCTCCTCCCCCCATTTCATATGTATGATAAGCTTCTCAATCACCAGTGACCCATTCTTCCCCATCCCCCCCCCGTGTGCCACGCCGAGGACAAAATTCCTGGGGGTGGCATTGAGCATGGCCCTCACAGGATGTTATAAAAATTAAATTGGCTCCCCACCCTTGTTCTGAAGCCTGAGTTAAATTCCTCCAAGATGTTATTTTGTTTAAGGATGGAGTTAATTTGCACTTAAACCAACTTTTTTACAGTGTTGCACTGATGAATGGAAGGTTGGATATAGGCCTATAGTTGGTGAGTGTATTACCATCTAGGTTGGGCTTCTTTAGGAACGGTTTTAAAACAGCTGTTATGAAGGCATCTGGGAAGATGCCTGTTTACAGAGATGTATTTATACTCTTCAGAACATGACTTGAAACACTGTCAAACACCTGCTTTAAAAATGCTGTAAGTACAGGGTCAACACATGACATGACAGTCTTGCAGAGCTCAGTTAATGTAGGATATGAATCTAACACAGAACAATTTTCCCATACAAAACATACATTTTTTGAATTTTAGTTTGTTAGGTTTTAATTTCATGTACAGGTAGACTTATCATATCAAAACCCATCATTGCTGCCATGTTGACCGTATGACCCATGACTTACCTGGGTCTTTCAGTAACAAGTCTCCATTTTCTTTCCTCAGAGCATGTTGGGGATTTTCTTCACCACACATTCAGCAGTGCTGATTGAAGACGTGCCTGTGACAGAAGAAGATATCCACCAAGAGTATGACTTTTACTGTCTCACTTCACTCCAGATCTCTGTCCATAGACCTATGCTGGCACTTGATTGACTTCTGTTTGAGCTAGTTTATGTGCTATGGTTGATATTAGCTTATTGAGAATAAGGAGTTTCCATAATGAAATTTGTCCTCCAGAGACCACTAACAGGTAAATTTTTACACTGTAAAATATAACGCTCATTTACAGTATGTACCTTGATCACAACTCTTTAAAGAAACAAATGTAAGGGATTCATATTGTGATTCTTTTGGTTCTGTGTGTTTTTGTAAGTTTACTATAGCTCTCAAAAACATCACAATAGTTGCCTGTGAGGATTCTCTGTCATCCAGGTCATGATGATCCAAGGAGGGTTGAATTTAGGGCAGTTGGACTGGGTTGCAGAAACTTGTAGAGTTTTTGCCTCTCATCCAAGAGGCTTCTCTAGTTCTACCTGGCTGGTGGAGAGTCCAAGTTATTTAACCTCTGTCAGGTCATTATAAGGGTCATTGATACTACCTGAGCCATTAGTGCTCCTGTCTGTAACAGCAGTGGTTAGAGTTGTTAGAATCACCTGACACCAAGTGTCAAGAACATTTGTTGAAATTGTCAGATTAGCCCAAATGTGAATAGTTGTTAAATCTGGTGGGAAGGACAGTCATAGACTGTCATAGACCTCCTCCAGGGATGGTTTCTCTGTTTTCATGTCAATGGCTTTCTTCGCTTCTCTTTCAAACCATCTGTCCTCCCTATTCAAAATATGTACATTGTTGTCCTCGAAAGAGTGTCCCTTATTTTTCAGGTGGAGGCAAGCTGCTGAGTCTGGACCTGAGGCGTTTGCCATCCTATGCTGAGCCATGTATTTGTTTAATGGTTGTTTTTTCCTAATACAAGTCTGTGCATTCCTCACTGCACTGGACTGCATACACTACATTGCTTTTCTTGTGTTTGGGTTTGTGGCCTTTCTGCTTTTAACCTTTGTTTCACCAGTGTCATTGTTCTTCCTTTATCAACAGTGTGTGTGTGTGTGTGTGTGTGTGTGTGTGTGTGTGTGTGTGTGTGTGTGTGTGTGTGTGTGTGTGTGTGTGTGTGCGCGCGCGCGCGCGCGCGTGCTAAGCTAAGCTAAGATTGGCTTGCAATGTATCAGGTATTGCAGTATCATGATACTATCATTATCTCATGATAGTATGGTACAGTGATTTATTCTGTAATTTACACCCCTATTCAATACGAGTGTACTACTGTTGCCACAAGGGCTTCACAAGAGTTCTACTGTAGTTCAGAATGTCATCATGAGAGATGTGACATCACAAGTGTTCTACCATAATGCTGTAGTTTGTAATGACATTACTAGAGGTCTACTGTTGCTCATACTGAGACCACTGGAGTTGTACTATAGTTGTCAGTGGCTTCACTAATAGTCACTGACAATGACATCATTATAGTTCTGCTGTAGCTCTCAATGACATCATGAGAGTTCTACTGTAAGTGATTTTACATTGGTCCAGTTAGGGTAGCAAGCTTTAATTGTATCCCCCAGATGTTTGTGCTCCTTCTCCTGGGCCTGGTCATTTGTTGGAACACTATCAGCTCAGTGTTGCAAGGTTCTCATAACTCCGAATTTAGGCTCCAGTGGGTGATGAGAGTCAAAGTAATGGTCTTACTTGGTCACATGATTTTACAGTCCACTGAGTTAACGTGTTTTGTAAAAGTTTGCACTGAAACTGCAACAAATAAATGTGTTCTGTGAAAGCTTCCCCTTCACATGCAAGCTTATCCCCATATGAACATCAAGTTCGCATGAGAGGATGTCAGGAACAACAGCTCGGAGGCTCCTGTAGAAGTCAAGTGCCTCCACATTGGAATATGCAGGAAATACACACACACAGAGAACAGTAATTGCCCTTTGACTCTCACCAGCCACTTGAGTTCTACTGTTCCTCACAATGACTACAGTCGCTCTTCTGTACCCCACTGGTGATCTATTGTAGCCCTTAGTGACATCACTTTTTTGACTCTTGCAGTAAATATGGATATTTTTCTTCAAACATGCAGGCACTCTAAATGCTGTGTGTGCGTGTGCGCCCTTGCATGCATGTGTCCATTAAACTGAGATTGGCTTGCAATTTATCAGGTATCTCATTATCATTATGTGAACATTATTATGGTCAGTATGGCACAGTGATTTATTCTCTAATTCCAACCCCTGGTTCTACTGTTGCTATAATGACTTCACAAGAGTTCTACTGTAGTTCATGATGTCATCAGGAGAGATGTGATATCACAAGTGTTCTACCATAGCTGTCATTAACATCTCAAGCGTGCCACCGTGTGTCTGAATGACATCACTAGTGTTTTACTGCAGCTCACAGTGGAATCTTCACACTGGAGGTATGGTGTAGCTCTCAGAATCGTAGCCAAAGTTTTAGTGTGCCTCACAATGACACACCTGTCTGTGCATGGTTGATGTCATACAATGTGCTAATTTGTGACCTCTAGAAGTGTTGGTAAGTGTATTAAGTGTATTATTTAAGTTAGAACAGAGCCAGGCTAGCTTTTCCCCCTGCTTTCAATTCTTATACTAAGCTAGGCTACCCACATCCATATCTGTCATTCACGCAGAGTTCAATATTGATTTCCCCATCTGACTCTTGTAAAGAAAGCAAAGAAGTAAATACAAAATTTGAAACCTATCATTTAAAAAATTTGGCAGCTGTAAGAGCTTTAAGTGAATTTAGTGAATTTTTTGAACATACTCAGCTTTGTGTATATGTAGTTTTTATACAGGCTGCCATGTTGTTGTTTTTCCCCTCAGTACAAACCCTGAGAGGATCTATGACCTGTACAACAAGGTGGGCTACAACTGCTTCATAGCAGCTGCTGTCTACGTCGTATTTGGAGCCCTCTCATGCTGCCAGATGAGGCTCAACAAGCAGAAGGTGATTTCATTTGGCTTTGTGTTGAAAGGGTCAGATTGCAGTGAATAGAGTAGGTGTGAAAGACAATTGGTAGGAATAGTCCTGAAGAAAAAGTTTTCTTTTTTCTTTTTTATACAGATTTGAGTTTAAAAAGAAAATGCTATATGCTACCTTGATATGGGTGTAGGTGGTAGGTTGCATTGAGACCATAAAAGACAATCCAGCAAAATTCCATGAGTT
Source organism: Chaetodon trifasciatus (assembly GCA_037975065.1). Taxonomy (NCBI): domain Eukaryota; kingdom Metazoa; phylum Chordata; class Actinopteri; order Chaetodontiformes; family Chaetodontidae; genus Chaetodon; species Chaetodon trifasciatus. The sequence goes on from JBBMOE010000074.1 coordinate 381,023, forward strand.
TGAAGGTTTATTAGATCCTAAATCATGTTCATATGACATCAGTCATTTTATTTTTGGTCACAACATTTGTAAGGTAAACATTAGAAATACAGTGTTAATGTTAGAACGTTATCTGTTTGGAATGTGCACTTGCCTTGTCTGATGATCACCAATCATCACTCTGCATGTGTTTAACAGAACAAATGACGCTTAGTTAGAAATAGAGCATGTGTAAAAGTATAATGATAATTATGTCAGTCTATTCTTAATAAGTGTAATATTTAATGATTATTATATTAACTATATTACAATGTTTGCTATGTTCTCTAATGTGTACTCATATGCATATTGTTGACCTGTTGTTCTGTAGGAATACCTGGTGCACTAGTGACACCTGCTGGACTGAGGAGCTCCCAGCAGCACCCTGACAGCAGGAGGCTGCATGTGGACATTCATCTGTTCTCCCATTACAGACTTCTGTCTCAGGGTGTAAATTTCTAATCCGAAGCTACAGGGAGGAGAATGCTGTGTGAGAGCAGATCATTGTTCTACACTTTAATGCATTTAAGACGAGATTAATTCTACCTCTTATCATGTGTTGAAATTATTTGATTGTTGTTCTTCTCATTCTAATGTCCACTGGACGCTGACACTGTTCAGTTATTTAATCCGATGTGTTAGTCCATCAGTCGTTAACGTCTGACACCCTGATCAGGTGATGCTCTTATGCACATAATGATGGAATGATTGAACGTGCCATAGGAACAGTGATCTGTCTGGCATTGTGACCTGATGGTTCATTGGTTCATGGTTCACTGTTGGCATTTCAAAATGAAAACATATGTTGATAACATGTGGCACAAGCCTGGATTTTTCACT
>JBBMOE010000074.1:386880-467916 GCA_037975065.1 Chaetodon trifasciatus
TTCAAAATCAATATTCTAATCCTCTCACATGAGGGGGTGGAGGTTCGAAATTCTCCAATTCTATTAAGTTAAGTAAGTGTCTACATTTGGGGGGCTAATGGGCAAGCCAATTAAAACCAAACCTGTATCATTATCACTGCTCCCACATGCAATATATACAATTTCACAATTAGAAAGATAAACACCCCGTATAAAACTATGCAGGATAACAAGGCATTCATTAAACTCTTCCTTTGCTGCATTTCACTCAAAAATACATCACATTACTAGAGGTAAAGACACTAACTTCACTGTTAAACGCTCCCTTTTTTTAAGAATAAAACAGACCCAGCAATATTGTCCTGCCGGCTGCTTGTACGAGCAAGGTGTATTTACCTGTGTATAGCCTCCCACAGCATGAGGCCGTGTTCTCTGTAGAAATAGTTTCGGAGCTGGGAAACTCCTCTGTCAGCGAAGTCATTGCAGGGCTGGAGGGAGCGGTAGGTGAGCACCTTGTACTCCCTCTGAGCCAGAATCAACAGGCCATCACCACCTGTAGACACAACCTACACACAAACATGACCATCAACACGATGATGAGCACCATCAATCTATCATCGTCAGACTATTTAACACAGCAAGTGAGTTTGCTTTCCATTTATTTTAGACATCTAAAAAGACACACTCGTTTGAAGATGCCATTCGCAGAGATTAGCTGGGTGCGTCCCCTGCAGTTGATCTCTAAAGTGTAGCGCAGATGAGGGGCCAGCAGCTGCAGCAGAAGACATAGAAAACTGTTAAGGGTACAAAACAAGTGTGTTATCGACAGCTTGTCAAGCTGCCATCAAAACAAAATACCATATATTCTCAGATAAAAGCCAAATTCTTTAATAATGACAAAGTCTCAAATAATATACACACAATTGAACTGTTGCTAACAAGGGTCTGGAAACAGCATTTAGGAGGGGTGGAATTACCTTTACTTTAAAAGATCACATGCTAAATTCAGTATGATATACAACTGCTCTGCAATAACTGCACCAGCACAACAAGAGTCATGTCGCTTTCTCTTTTTAGCATAAATACTGTTCTCATTCACTAATTTTTGATCATTATTATTATTATGAAACTGCCATCAAACGACTTTCTGCATATGTCTCAAAAGAAAAGCTTTCCAGGAAGGGGAGGGATTACGTCACTGGAAGTCTTTCAATGTGAAACATCTGTGCAGCAAGTATTGAGTGTTGACAGTAATTTAAGAGCAATAAAAAAATGCCAACATGGAAGTGACTAATGGAATTAGTGGTGCGGAAATTATATTAATAAGATTATACTAATTTTTTTAAAATAACGTTTTTTAAAAAGACATGTTGAGTTTTGACACTGGAAATTAAGGCATGTCTTGAACATAAGCTCGTTTCCATTGAAGGTCTCATTCTCTCTGCTTTTGAAGTTAATTCAGGCACTGCCAATAATTGAGAATTAGTATAGCTAACAACTCTCTACTGTGTTCCCAGAGTTATTCACTGACATGGATTACATTTTCTGACTGAAAGTTATAGTTCTGTATATATGACTTGTGTGGATGTTTACCTTATATACTGGATGCACAGCAGGCAGCTGTCTCAGAGTAGCCACACAAAACACCTCTATGACGAGGTGAGTCCTAAGCAGATGAGACAGCAGCTGGAACACCTGGAACTCAGAGTGACGCACCCACATCTTAGCCAACAGCCAGGCCAGAGGCGGGTCTCTGGGCAGAAATATGGGTGTGTCCAGGCCTGGAGTTTGCTCAAGCTAAGGACAAGGACCGGTAACAATTACAGGCATTCCTGTTCCTATACATAAAGTGAGCTTGAAATTCACTCATTCAATCAGGTTTTTATTCAATATCTACAGGTTTTTATAAATTTTCTTTCAGATTTACATTCAGTTGTTTCATTTTTCATTTAAAATGTTCATTTTTCAGTATTCTCAGGTTGCATCAGTGGCATAATCGTTTCATTCAGTATTTCAGTACAGGTCTATGGGCATGATTGGTGTGAATGATTTACCTGTATAGCAATAGGTATGAGTCCATCATCTGGGTGTTGGTACAGGAGACAGAGTGGAGCAGCAATGTACTGAGGTTTACCTCTGATTGTGTTGGTGGGAATCCCATCCATGATGGCGTAGTCTAACAAGAAGATATTCCCTGCCTGGACAGAAGAAAATGGACGTAGAAAGGCAGATATTATGAGATGAATGGACTATTTTGGGACATAAATTACACAGTTTTGCAGTTGCCTAATTTGTGGTGTTGTATTAAAGCCTGTTTAGATTGTACAGACAGATGTTGAGAATTCCTTCACCTTTAGCTCTTTGTCCAGGTTTGTCCTCGGAGCCATGGAGCTCTGTACCATGTCTGGGGTGACAGAGAAGTTCTCTGGCAGCTTCTTGCACCTCTGGATCATCCTTGGGTTAGAGCCATTCATACACTGGTAGCCAAAGAACCAGTCTTCCTTCCAATGCTTCATACAGTACTCTGATACAAACACACACATAGTGGGTGAGTAATGAGCTTTGGAGATTTCTGTCATCGTGAGGTAAATATGTATAAAATGCTGTACTTGCCACTCAAGTGTCAAGCCTTTCAAATTAACAAAGATGATTACTTTTTTGTTACGACTGAACAACTACACTTCCCATGAGCCTTTGATACAGTATCTGTGTCTATGATGCGTATTCCAGCTTTGAAAAGATTGATGATGGATACCTCGTTTGGGAATTGATTGTGTAAACGAGTCTTTTGACAGAAGCTAGACCAGAAGTAGGCCAGAACTTCTGTTCTGTGTTTAATTGCAGAGATGACTCTCAAACAATCTTGTTCTCATCTTTTTTAGCAAAAGGTTTGTATTCACTCAGCTAATTTTCAGTGAAATCACAGGGATCAACATCTATCAAGCAAAATTAGTTTAGCCAGCTAATTTTGGACTTAACATGTGCTTTTTGGCTTCAGAAAACAAAGGTACAGAGGCCTCAGAATTCTTCAAACAAGTAGGCTGTCTGCCCACTGCTAGAGGCAAAAGTGAAACTAACTGCACTCTTTTGGCCAGTCTCTCCTTGAAGGAATTCAAGGTATTGCACTTGGCTGTTCACACAAAAAGTGACGCAAGTAGCTGTGTGAAAAGCTTGAGAGAGAAGTGTAAACGCTGCCTCATTTCACACAGTCCTGGCCAGTTACTAAACAATGAGGTTGTATGTGTCAAATTGTCGTTACAGAAAACCACTCCCTTTGGTTCCTACCCAGGCCTTCACTTTAAACCAAAGAAGAAGGCCATGGAAGCTTAAACTGCATCCAAAAATTCTAACTGTAACCCATGACCATTGACAAATATTAATGTTCAAAACAGGAAACCAAAATAAATGACAGAACTATATTCACATTAAGGTCCCTGTGTGTAGGATTTGAAAGTTTCAGATTTTCAATTTCAAATGGTAGTTGAAAATCTGAAAACCCCAGTTTTCTCTGGAATAGTCAAATATTTCTGCAAACACAAAAATATGTCATGACAATCATTTTAAAGATGATATGACCACATAAAAATTCTACAAATGGGGCTTTAAAAGTAAAAGTAAAAAAAGCTCTTCTATGGAAGATTTAAAATACCTAAACAAAAACATCTTGTTATATGTATCTTCTTTTTATATATGCATTTATTGCATCACAATAAAAGAAAAACATTGTGATATACCTGTGTTGTGAGTTTACTTTGATGTAGCATGGAAAATTCATTTCACAAAACTCATTTATTTAGTTCATTCAGTTATTTATGCGAAAAAATGCAATAAATGGCCTTTTTAGCAAGTTTTTCATTTAATTATGACATCGTAAATGCATGCATAAAAAGCAAATATATATTCTTGTGCATATAAAAATACTATGGATTGGTGTATTTTAAACAAGTGGCATCTCTTGTGTATTAGGAATGTTTGTGTTTAACAGGAATTTCCAAGCCTTTAGTTTTTTCAGTCATTTTCCCCATCAGCTTCTATGAAGTTGGTGTGTGTATTAACCCACCAGCTATGGGGCTTCGCAGCTTCCAGAAGATCCGTTTGAAATCATCCAGGTCATTCCAAGACTTCCCAAACCTGATGGCCAGCTTCTTCAGAGACAACTCAAGCAAGCTGATGAGAAGGAAGCATACATATGTATTTGATGTTCATCAGGTCTGATTATACAGTAGCAACTGTCATCTGGGGACCAAAAAGCGGGCCTCCACAAGTTCATCCATTTATTGTAGTATTAAGACTGGGACTGGGTATCAAGATGCAATTCCAAATTATTTGTGTGTGTGTGTGTGTGTGTGTGTGTGTGTGTGTGTGTGTGTGTGTGCGCGCGCGTGTGTGTGTGTGTGGTCATGTATTACTCACACAGTGGAGACATAAATCAGTTTACACAGTCACATTGCGGGGACCCACCTTACTTGTGGGGACAAAATCCAGGTCCCCATAATGTAAAGATGTTAGGATTAGCTTAAGGGTAGGTTAAGGTTAGGTTAGGCAAGTAGTGGTTATGAATATGATAACGGTTAGTCTGCGCGCACACACACACACCACTTACGCATAGTGTAAGGAATGTTCAAAGTCGCTCCTCTTCTCATTGTCAAAGCGGACATCTTGGGGCAAATCTGCTTCTGTTTTAGCATCAATACATCTGGGAACCCCAGGAGACCACGTTATCCATCTGAGAGAACGTAATACACATTATGGTTCAAATATTTATATACACAACCACCAAACTCAAGCTGTATCTTTCCATTGTTATATGAGGTGGACCTGTAAGTCATCTGTCTCTCCTGCAGCTCTGTCTTCCTGTGTGCCAGCAGCTGAGGTATGGAGTCGTCCCTCATTGTCTTCGCTGCAGAAGCAGGTAGAGGAGAGAGACAGGACAGTGCACCTTTAGCAACAGATCAGACCAATATGGGCTCATGCTCACTGCCTCAACATTTGCTGGTGGTGGCTCACAGAGATGAGGGGTAGAAGTGAAGGGCCCCTGTCCACAAATTGAGAATGTTATGGCTGCTTAAGGCCAGGGTCAGACTATACCGTTTTAGCCCGATTTTGACATGATTTTGTCATCTGTGCTCCTGTAGTCTGACACGCTAAACCAACACCCTGACGCAAAGACTAGCATGTCATTTTTTGTCTTGACTGGTCTCCCACAACATGTTCCTGAGCATTAACCAATCAGGTGCTCAATCCAGAGCACAGTCAGGTAACCATGGTGAAGAAGAGGATGAAGAAGAATGCTGAGGTTACTGCTGTCACATGGGACAACAAAATAGTATTGGGAACTCCGGCTCTCTTAAGAGAGCCGGCTATTTCGGCTTCCAAGTGGCTCCTCAGATTTTTTGTTGCTTAAATTAATTTATCACCAAAAATAATGTAAAATTCTGTGTAAAATTAATTACTAATGTACAAAACATACTTTATACCCAATCTTACTGTATTTCCTGCGGTCACTCATTTTCTCACCTTTCCAGCATTTAGTCTCTGCCATGGCTCTTTGTGTGTGTCTTGTGTGTCTGTGTGCTGTGTCTGTAACCCCCACCCCTCCCCGTCCTTCTCAGTGCAGACCACAGAAACCACCACACATCATTTAGTTGACCAGTCACGTGTGGCTTGAACAGAAAAAAATAAAATAAAATAATAAAAAAAAAAAAAAAAAAAAAAAAAAAAAAAAGCAAGGCAAGAGCTCCGATCCAAAGAGCCGGCTCTAAGAGTTGTTTTGTTCGCAACTACAATGAAAGAGGAAAAGTTTGTTGAGCTTTGGCAACAGTAACCAGACCTATATGATGTTTCCTTGAGGGAGGAGGACCAAGTCAAAAAACACAAATGTTGGCGAGAAACAGCAGCAGCTTTTCAACAGCCAGGTGAGTCGCTGCTGTGTGTTCATAACATCATCCCCAGTCCTAACTGCGGGAAAATGCTTCTCATCACTAATTCCAGATAACATTAAGGTAGCCTGTTTGATACAGCCAACACAGACAAACCTGCTCCTTGTACAATAAAGAACTATGGAAATAAAATGACTATATGTGAAACTCGTACCTGTAATAGCTGTTGTTTGGATGCTGCCCAGTAAGTTTACTCCGCCTCTAGCATTTGATTTTAATACAGCCGTTTTCTCTTTCTTCTCTTTTTTCGATACAAGACCGCCAGCATCACACACACAGGGGCGGGGCTTGCGGACAGGCAAGCCAGGCAGTTGCTTGGAGCCCCCTGCCACTAGGGGGGCCCCAGCCACTTATTTACAACAATGATTATTGATAGGCCTGAGCTTTCAGGGACCTCTGTTGGTCCCTGGATCTCATTTTGAGAACTACTAATCTATTTTTTTCACTATTCATCTCAAATGTCCCAGAAATTGTGCATTTATGTGTGCAAAAACCAAATTTTTGTGGTGTGCACAGGTGGGGTGGGGGCCCCAGGGATTTCTTGCTTGGAGACCCAAGAGACCCTAGCAAAGCCACTGCACACACAGTCAGTTTGATTGACAGCTGCTTGAAATGAGACGTGCCATGATCGATCGGGCTGATACCTGTCACGACTTGGCAGGGTGATCCTTAAATTAATTAAATCTGACATGTTGACAATCGTTAGCTGAAAGCACCATGAAGTCATTGTTATATCAATGTGAAGTCACTTTGTAAAAAGTAGGGTCAGCGTGCTAATTTAGAATAATGTGATCTGTGTAATGACAGATGATCCACAGCCTTTGCATGTACACCTGGTATTAATAAACCTTATCTCTGTTTTGCGCACACTGGGATCTGAATATGCAAATAAGTTAGGCGGAACTGTCGGACTTGTCAACAAACTTTACAGGTTAAGGGATGTTATGCCATTGTCAGGCATCAGTCATGTTTATATCTCTTTTTGTGAAGGAGGACTTATTTGCTAATACTTTTTTGTTTTGTTTTGTTTTGGCTAGGGTTGAGGTTGCATTTGCACCTGGCTCAAATCTGAAAGCAATGCAAGTAAACCCACCTCCAGATGTGGTCTAGCATTCAGACCACAATGTATTCTGCTGCATTTACACAAATGACATAGATACAGATACAGATACAGATCACATGTTAATGGACAGTAGCGATGAAGTTCAGAAGTTTCTGAGTCTCAGCCTAGCATCCCACAAGATTATAAAACAGGAGGATCAGTCCACACACCACCATTTGAATGTTGACCTCATGGCAGCACAAAAATAAAACCCAATATTTGATGCTTGGCTATCAAGTGAAATTAAAATGGCAAACTGTTGATGCCACTGCTGCTCAGGATAACTAGTCTAACTAGTTTGGAGTTGGCTGCCTTTCTCAAAGGCACCAAGGCAGTAGTTTTACAGCTTGACAGTAGGAGTTGATTAGAAATGCCAACAGTCATTCCTACCTGTTCCCTCTCTTATCTCCATCTTGACGTCTCCTATAAGCCAGCGGTAACAGGGGAATATCAGCACTTGGTCTTCACCTGGAGGCTCCACTGTGACGTAACGACAGAACCAGTTATCTTCCACCCAGTACCTCTGTTTCTCCAGTCTGACCAATAACAGGGAGCCTAATGGCGAGGGGCTGGTCACCTTGTACTGATCCACCTAATGGAGATTGAGGAGGAAAAAGGGAAAAAAAAAAACAAAAACGTCATTACAAGCTGGAAAAGCAGTCAGACATATAAACACAAACACAACTGCATTCAAAGTAATTGCTTCAACTGTCTGAAACATACAAATAAGAAAGAGAATGTCAGTGTATCAAATAAACCTGCAATCACTCCAGCCTTGATAATTGTGTTTTGAATATGAATGTAAGCATCATCCTTGTCTTTCTGCTCTTCCTGAGGGATCCCAAGATGTTCCTAGACCAGATGAGATACTGTATGTAATTCCCCCAGTGTGTTCTGTGTTCTGTGTCTGGTCAGGGATTGCTTCACATTTGATCATGTACTGGGTGAGGTCTGGGATGCACGTCAACTGGCACCACCTCAGATTTGACATGATGGAGCAAAAGTTATACTCAGAGCTTTCACACTCAAAGCTCATGACCAAAGAGGAGAATTGGCAGATTGACATGTAAAACAAGAGTTTTGCCTTCAGACTAACACATCCTCCACTTGTTGGACAGGACTGTTACAGTAAACAAGGATTCCGGTCCTGAATTAATCTCAAAGTTGTTTGATTAATGTCAGCATATACCGCAATATTTCTCCACTATACATATCAACAGTGTATTTCTTGTTGGCAAACTACAAACTGATCTCAAGGCTGGTGCATGGCAAGGTTGGTGAGTGACAAATAATGCTAGAATGATCAAATCAGATCCAGAAAGACAAGGCTTTGCATTTCATGGTTTCATGGATTCAATCAGCCAGATCAAAGATCTGTTAGACTATACAGTTCACCTCACAGTAAATTAAATAATCATTAGCAAATTATCAGTAAATTATCACATCACCATTTCACACACACTTACTGCTCCTCGACAGAAGTCCAGTCCAGGGTTGTCTAGCAGGGTGCGTTCACTCTCACCCTTCTCCCCCACCAGAGTCACAAAGATGTAGTTGTTGGTGCCTGAATACTCTGATGTACCAGTTGCTACTGTTACAGTGTAGACTTCCATCTATGAACATGAACACGTGTGCACATGCACACAAACACACACACACACACACACACACACACACACACACACACACACACACACACACACACACACACACACACAGAGCATGCTGAAAACCAAGGGTTCAAGTGACAAAATGTGGGTTTTAAAGGCTGCTACAGCTGCTCATGGACCAAAGCTGTCAAAATTGGTAACATTTTGCTGAATATCAGAATCTCCTGAAGAGCACTGATGACCCTCTACAGCACAAATGTCAAACTCAAAGCCTGTGGGCCAAAACTGGCTCACAATGGAATTATCTTTGGCCAGCATGATAATATCTAATTATTATTAGAGCTGGCCTACCGGTATAGTGCACACACCACTAGTACTAGATGTCCCACAATGCACTGCCAGTGCGTTGGCATGTCAATCAAAGTCCAGCGAGCGAGAGTTCCTGCCCCACTCGTTCATCAGCAGCTTGATAGAGTTTGTTACCTGTGGTCAACTTTCAGCTACCCTCTCCCCCGAAAAATGGCTAAACGGAAGGTGGACTTTGAAAACAGGGGTTTTCAAGGCAGGTGGGAGGCAGAGTATGTGTTCACAGATATGAAGGACAAAGCTGTTTGTCTTCTGTGCAGAGACAGTGTGGCTGTAATGAAAGAATATAACGTAAGAAGACACTATGAAACTGAATAAGAAACTGATTTTTCTTGTATTAATGTTTAATGTTGTTTATAGATAAAAACAGTCTTATAAGCTGTGTTAGTTTCAGGTTCAATATATGATTGCTTTAATATATGTTCACTCTTTTCTTGCTACCACTGGGCCTGTTTCGTTTTTCTTTGAAGCTTTTGTTGGCCTGTGGGAAGGACCAAGATGGCGCCGCAGACAGCTGCCTCTGTGTGTTGGTGCGCGTTGTTTTGTTTTGTGTGTTAAATCTGGTTTTTGTGACGGTACCCAGGGCTCTTTCACCAGAGATGAGCTCATGAACGTCAGAAGAGCAACACCAGAGGATTTATTTCTAATTTTCTGCTCCCAACAGTGGAAATTCTGGACATCCTGGTCGAAGGTGAGCTCACCTTTGCTCACGCAGTGAAACGCCAGAGGAGAGGAAAACGGGCCAGTGTGCTGGTGCGTCTCTGCAGACTAAGCACAGCGTTACCAGGAATATTTCTCTCTAATGTGCATTCACTGCCCAACAAACTGGAGGAAATGCAACTGCTGTTGGGTAGAAACAGGGACTTTTCTTCATCTGCGGTTCTGTGCTTCATCAAGACGTGGCTGTGTGGATTAATACCGGAATCTGCGCTGCAGCTGGCTGGCTTCCAACTCCACCGCGCGGACAGAGACACGGAACTTTCGGACAAAACTGAAGGTGGAGGAATCTGTCCCTTTGAAAGACAAAGGGACAGTCCAGCAACCATCTCCCACAACACCTCCCAACAGCTCCAGCGCCAGTCACCTCCACCAATACCCACTTTAAAGGACCCCCCCACCCACCAACCCACCTCAGCGTCGACTCTTTTCATTCATGAGAGGGACGTCAACAAAATCTTCAGGAGACAGAACCACCGGAAAGCAGCTGGACCGGATTCTGACTCCCCATCCGCCTTAAAGCACTGCGCTGATCAGCTGTCTCCATTGTTCACAGACATTTTTAACACCACACTGGAGACATGTCATATGCCAGCCTGCTTCAAGTTGTTAGCATGGAAGTTCGGTTCTTTTATTGGAAGCCCAAGAATGGTCCGGAGAAGTCTTCAGTTCACAGTCAAAGTATTTATTGAGGTCACATGTAAAGCAATGCAGCGCTGGACTCAGGGTATCAGAGTTCCCTCAGGATCTCAGCCAGAGTGCCGTTGTCAGACAAAAGTTCATATTTATGTGTTGGGTTTGACCAACCCAGTACAATAATCAGATATACGTTACAGAATATAATTGGCCAGTTCCCAAGTTCTGGTACAACATATCTTGTTCTGAACAGGTGATAAACAATCTGTATGTGTGTGTGTATGTGTATGCTGTCGTCAGGTGTAGAGCTGATGTTACAAGCATCGTAAATAAGGAAGAGAGGTGCCATGAGCATCTGTTGTTATCAATACTAGTTGTCCTCAGGCACCTGATATTTATGACATAAGGCTAAGAGTCACACTCTTCAGGACATACAATCATACTCAAGAACATGAGGTGAGATTCCTTCAAAATGACAAGATGTTTTTGTGTACCAAAGTGTTCAACAAGATGTTCCATGTAACAAAGTCCTCAACCATCATCCCAGTTCCCAAGAAGCCAAGGATGACCGGAATTAATGACTTCAGACCCGTTGCCCTGACCTCAGTGGTCATGAAGTCCTTTGAGCGCCTTGTGCTCTCACACCTCAAAGACATCACTGACCCTCTCGTGGACCCCCTGCAGTTTGCCTACAGAGCCAACAGGTCTGTAGACGATGCAGTCAACTTGGCCCTCCACTTCATCTTCTAGCACCTGGACTCCGCAGGAACCTACGCCAGAATCCTGTTTGTGGATTTCAGCTCTGCCTTTAACACAATCATCCTAACTCTGCTTCAGGAGAAGCTCTCCCAGCTGAACGTGCCTGACTCCACCTGCAGGTGGATTACAGACTTCCTGTCTGACAGGAAACAGTGCGTGAAGCTGGGGAAACACATCTCTGACGCAAAGACCATCAGCACCGGATCCCCTCAGGGCTGCGTTCTTTCTCCTCTGCTCTTCTCCCTGTACACGAACAGCTGCACCTCCAGTCACCAGTCTGTCAAGCTCCTGAAGTTTGTGGACGACACCACCCTCATTGGACTCATCTCTGATGGCGCCGAGTACGCCTACAGGTGGGAGGTTGACCATCTAGTGACCTGGTGCAACCAGAACAACCTAGAGCTCAACGCTCTAAAGACAGTGGAGATGGTTGTGGACTACAGGAAGAACTCAGCCTGACCTGCCCCCATCACCCTCTGTGACTCCACTATTGACACTGTGGAGTCTTTCCGCTTCCTGGGAACTATCATCTACCAGGACCTCAAGTGGGAGCCGAACATCAGCTCCCTCACCAAGAAAGCACAGCAGGGGATGTACTTCCCACGGCAGCTGAAGAAATTCAGTCTGCCAAAGACAATGATGGTGCACTTCTACACAGCCATCATTGAGTCCATCCTCACCTCCTCCATCACCATCTGGTAAGCTGCTGCCACTGCCAAGGACAAGGACAGACTGCAGCGTGTCATTAGGTCTGCAGAGAAGGTGATCGGCTGCAATCTCCCGTCTCTCCAAGACCTGTACGCCTCCAGGACCCTGAGGCGTGCAGGAAAGATTGTGGCTGATCCCTCTAACCCCGGTCACAAACTCTTTGAGACACTCTCCTCTGGCAGGGGGCTGCGGTCCATCAGGACCAAAACCCCACGCCATAAGAACAGTTTTTTCCCATCTGCTGCCAGCCAGCTAACAAGGCCGGGAACCCCCCCGACAGTCTTCAGACTCCACCTCTGCCTCATCTGTCACATTGACATTGCCATAACTCTGCGTTACATTAACACTCTGCTTGGATTTCCTTTTGAGAAAACAGACTGTGCTTCTGAAAAAAAAACAAAAAAAAAAAAAAACAGACTTGTATATATATGTGTATATGTGTATACATATTTATATTGTTATATTTTTTACTTATTGTTATATTTTTTACTTTTTTAATAGCTTCTTTTTAATAGATTGTGTCATGCACCAACCTAACTAAAGCAAATTCCTCGCATGTGTAAAATCATACTTGGCAAGAAAGCTTTTCTGATTTCTGGGAAAATGTTTTCATTTGAAATTACTATGGAAAGCTGCAGATAAAGCCACAAGAAATGATTGCAACTGATTTTTCATTAATTTAATGATTAATGTTGTTTCATAAGCAATAACTTATAGGCTGTGTTGGTTCCAGGTTCAGTATGTGCAATAAGGTCATTTCAATCAGTTTTCAATAAACAGTCCAGCCCCCGACTTGGAACAATTTTTTAAATTTTGGCCTGTGTATTTGAGTTTGGCACCCCTGCTCTACAGCATCACCATTTTAAAGCCTATGATTATATTCTGTTATAGTCTACGGCCTGTCTCACAAAGAGAGCCCAATATACACTGAATCCAGGACCCCAAATGCCCAAGATTCTTAGTCATTGGTTCATCTGCCTCAACAGATTGCTAAAAGGTGAATAATATCATGCCTATTGCTGTGCAGTCCTCATTGACAAGGGTTTGCAGTACAACAGGTCATACTGAGGAGATCAGTAAAATTCAACATGGGACTGTCATATTTCAAGTGCTTCAGCCTACTTGACTACATTCAACATAGCATGCTATAATATTTAAGACAACAGTAAAAAAAACTCTGAAGACAACTCAAAGTGCTTTTACAACTCAAGTCTGTGTGCTTCCAGCTTTGTGTCAACAGCTTGTTTTTGTCCCTTTCATGTTTCAACACTGCAACACCCCCAAGCACAAAGCCTGCTTCATAAAGTAATGGTTTCCTTTGTTTGGTGTGTAATAACTTGACTAGCCTGCACAAAGCCCTGACCTCAGATCATCCAATACCTTTTGGATGAACTGGAATGCAGACTGGGAGTCCATGACTGGATATGTTGATGAGCATTCTGGATACGCTGCCTTTCCTTAACCTAACCCCCTACAAAACATGATTATCAAATGGCTGTGTGTGTTCTAACTTTACCAGTTCAGCTATGAGTGGGTTCACATGGCTGAAATGTGTGTTGGAATAAACAACCAAACCACCACCACCACAATAACAATAATAATAACCAACATGCATTAATAGTCAGATAAAATTATCATGTTGATATCTTTGAGGAAGCCACTTATTTCCACAGTAAATGTTTAGTTTAGAAGAAATTACTCTTTAGTCACCCCTCACAGTTTTCACGGTTATTTTTTTTGCTTGTTTATACAGTTTAAGATATTGCATAAACACCCTTTGTGAACCTAAAGATTTTACAGTTAAACAATTGCATATAAGCTATTACACTGGCCAGCATTTCATAGGAATTAAATGTGATCAAAAAATGAATATACTGTTGTCACACATTCTGTGAGGGCACAGCCGTACTGATGCGAGTGCTACTTCCTGGTAATAATTTGAATATAATTTTAAGAGCAAGCAAATGTGTAAACCACACTGATGCAAATGAGTTGATGAAACAACAGATAAGTGGTCTGACATAACAGCCCACGGACCTGTAACAGGATGTGACTAAGACTTGTTGTTGGCATCATGAGACATGTGCCTCAAAGTCATGTCCATGTGTTCACATTAAAGTCCCCCCACAGCAGCTTACTATAGGTGCATGATGTGGTTATAAATAAGTCATAGGATTAAACTTTTTTTTAAATTATGGTTAGATGGATAAATGTTGTTTTTACTCTTGTTTATAGAAAGGATAGTGTGCATTTTGATATTTGTTGAAAAATTCTCCCAGTTTGGGGGTAACAGCCCCTAATGCTTCCATCACTGGGACCACTTTGGACTTTATCCTCCACATCTGTTCCAGTTGTTCTTTGAGGCCCTGGTTCTTCTAGATCTTCTCATGCTCATTCTCTCTGAAGTTACTGTCAGTTGGGATTTGCACATCTATTTCACCTGCCCTCTTCTGCTACTTGTCAGCCACCACAAAGTCTGGTTGGTCAGCCAGCAGCTGTCTGGAACTTGAAGTCCCACAGGATCTTATCTCTGTTGTTCTCAACCACTTTTGGTGGTGTGTGGGACTTGGAGACTTCTAATCCATACTTGTGATGCCATGTCATTTGACTGATATAGGCCAAGCCCATTTGCAGATTTAAACACATTTTTTTTCTCTGGCTTCATTTGGCACACATTTCATCTAATTATCACCAATGTCTGTACATACCATATTTAGACGACTCTGAACAAAACCTCTGTGTCCGTTTATAAATGGTCTCCTGTACTTAACAGGTCATAACTCCTCTACCAACAGGGGGAGATACAGTAACCTTAAAACATATTTCTATAATTCTGTTGACTTTAATAAAATGAAACTTGGTAAATAAGTTCTCTCTGAGCATCTGCATGCCATATTGAAACCCTATTGTATTTCCCAGGATTATTCTTTGTCTTGTTCTTGTGTCCTAAAAATATCTGAATCTCAGACACAGAAACAGCTACAGTTGTCAAACTTGGCAGGTAAGAAATCTCACCCACTACTCAGATAAAAAGTTGTTTTGATTGACCAGATGGTGGAGCTATACAATCACACACACAAAAAAATAAAAATAAAAATAAAAATGGAACTGTCTGTAAATATTAAAATGTTTGCCCTCTCTATTGTGCATGTGAAGTTCCAAGAAATAACTGCATTGCCCCTTCATTGAGCCAACACAGTGGGTTTACTATATACAGTTGTGACTGTCTGCCAGCTCCTTACCTGCGGCCACTCTCTCCCTCATCTGCACACCTGCTCAGCCAGCATACTTCACCTCTCAGTCATGCCTACCTGTCCAATCACCGTAGCACACACCTGAGACTAGTCACAAATGGTGCTATACTTAAGCTGCTCCCTCACACTCACTCTTGTCAGATTGTTCTTCGCCTACATGCAAGACTCTCCAGCAATTAGTATCAGAGTGCTTTCTCATTATCGAACTTGCCTGCCTTTGACCTCATCTGCTCTCCTGCCCACTAGTTATTACCTCAGCTTTCTGTACCCGACCACATCCCTTGTCTTGCCCTTCTTGGATCTGTTGCTGAGTGGGATTGCCAATTCCCAAAACTGTTGCTCGCCGCTAGTGAAGCATCAAACCAGCTCCACCTAAGACTCTAACAGCCTCCCACATTCAGGTAGTGCTGCTATTGGGTTCTATTCTGTTCTGTTACAACAGTGATGAAACCTTTGTGCTTCTATAGCAGTGTCAGCAAAAGGACAGACTATGGAGAGACCAAACAGATTCACTGAGTGGATTCCAACATTTCCAACACTGTCTCTGCACACTCAGCAGCTGTAGGGGCAGCTGTGGCTCAGGAATGGTCGTCACTTATCAGAGATTGCAAGTTCAATCCCAATTCTACATGTGAAAGTGTCCTTGGGTAAGATAATGAACCCCAAATTGCTCCCGATGATGTGCCATTGGTGTGTGAATGGTTAAAAAAAGCTTGGAATGAACAGATGGCCTAGCCATGTAGTATGAATGTGCGTGTGTGTGAATGGGTGAATGCAGAAAATCGCTTTGAGTGGTTTTCAGACAAAGTTATATAAAGACAGTACCATTTACTCTGCTCAGTGGTCAACAAAACTGAGTCAGTCTAGTCACACTGTTAATTTAGTTCAATGCAATCATGCTTATCTGCATCTTAACAAAATTATTGCTAGTCGTACAGGGTTGGCAAGACAGCAGGTGCCTGTAATATTAGGCTTTCAAAGAACTTGAGAGTGGAGCCAAAATAAATTTGTAGAAAACATGCATGTGAAGGCATATTTGAAAGTACAGAAATGCTCACATTTGAATACTGGAAGAATATCTCACCCATACTAGCTGAACGTTACTTAGTTTTTAAAGTAAAATTTTACATGTTGGTGTAGCACAACTATTAGAACTTCTCCAAAGTAAATCATAGTCAGTTATACATGATAGCGTTTAGTCTCCCTGGGAAGAGAAAGAACATGACAAAAATTGCCAAGAAACAGGAAAAACACTCACCACAGCCAGAGTTGTGTTTACAGCTGAGTATCAGATTTCTCCTCTTCTTTTCCTGAATATTTGCTTTGGCTCTGTTTGTCTTCTGACACTTCCCTCTTTTTTCCTCTCCCCTCTGTGCGCTATTACATCACTCTCTGACAAAGGTCCTAACACATCTGTAAGTTGAACAGTTACCTGGTCAGCATGGCATTTCAAAATGCAAAAATCCTCTGGTTCTCTCCTGCCAGTTTAAATACTTTCAGCAGGACTCTTCACAGCTCTACTGACTTTCTCTCTCACACTGCCCTCAGTCCTCTGATTCTCACCTTGCTCTTCAAAAGCCACACTCACAAAGAGAGAGACACAGAGAGAGAGGGGGAAAGAGAGAGATAGTGTTACAAAAAGGAAGTTGAGTCAGTACCTTGGCAGAATACCAGCACAGCAGCAGCAGCTGTAAAACCTTCATATTCAAACACAGAATCTAGAGAAGTACATGAAATAAAATAAAAGTAAAGTAATACACCAAGTTTCAGGGTGATTGTCTGATAAAGTAGCCACTGAATAACTGCAGATTTCTGGCTTAGGTCTTCAATGGTAAAGCTTCAAGGAACATTTGGGAAATAAAATCTCTCTGCAGATCTCAGTGTTGATAGGTCCATATCAAGAATGTGTACTGACCCTGTACAGCAACTAATTTTTTCTTTTATTCCATTTCTGTTTTTTTCTCTCTTAACTTCTGGCTGCTGTTGCCACTTGTTGTGCCAAAAATGTATCATCTGCCAAAAGCTGATTCTATTGCCCAGTTTCTACATCTACAGCTGCTTTTATCTGGATGAAATAGTCCTATGGTGTATATATACATAACTTTATGTTTGTGCTAATAGCAAAGGTACATCTTTGTGAAACTGTAACATTTATTATAACTGAGTAGCAACAGTTGTGGTAGGTAGTAGTAGTTTATAGTGTTATCAGGCACGACACTTACATGATTAGACAATGCTAATGCTGTTGTTCCTTGTGTTTCTATGTTGTTATATATGTGGTTATATGAATAATGATATATGTATAATGCCCACAAGTAAAACTACATCTGGTAATAGTGAGCCATAAATAGTGGTTTGTGTTTGTCAGACTGCTGCAGAATAAGGTATTCTTTCTTCTTTCTTTCAGCTTTGGCAGTCCTTAAAACTGTATGTTACATTAGAAAACTCGTCAGATATGCAACACATTCCCAGTTCCTGTGTAGACATTGCATAAGGTCAGCAGGGTCAGAACAGAGAATTGAAACAGGCAGGAAGAGCTATTTTGGCTTCACAAAAAAATCTATGTTACATTACGGTCAAATACTAGAGCAGGTTCAATGCTAATGATGCTTCAAACCACAATTTGTCTGAAAAAAAAAAACAATTTCTCCATATGTAAATATGTGGTTTGGTTTACTTTTCTTTACACTTTTAGGTTCAACACCTAACTCAAACCAGCTAAAAGCGCAAGGATACTTTCTAACAATACAGTAAGTAAATGTCTGAGACAAGAGTTCCCCTAAGATTACAAAATGTATTTACACAGTAAAATATAGACATGAAAACAAGAAATGTATTAAGGCTGGATTAAAGACAACAATCTAAAAAAAAAAAACTCAGAAAAAATAAAAAAGTTTGTGCTGTCAGATACCTGGCTGAAATAGGACATGTTTTGGGATAGAGTACTCACCTTGCTCCTGTGCCCGACACATATACACACAAACCGCAAAGCAAAAATGACAGAGAGAAAAATCTAAATGTGAAGGAAGTACAAAACTACCACCACACGCACACAATTATGGGGGTAAGAAGCACAGGTGAGAAACTCTACCACCAGACCACCCACTGTCTGGATGGCCACGCTGCCACCAGTCCTACAGCACTCACACCAAAACACAAAGACATATTTTACATGTTACATAGAAAAAAAGGGAATTGACACCTACCACAGATAAAAGGAGAGGAGAAACAGCAATGACACAACCTGTCGTGACCCGGGACGAAAGGAAGAGCAGCGTCATCAGCCCATCTTATATATTCATGTTATGCCCGGCCTAGGGGTGCACAGGCACAACAGGAAAAGAGCCCCCATCTTCCCCAAGTCCCAAGTAGCCACAGGTCCAGAACAAAGGTTTCATCATTGATTATTAAATTTATTTACAAAAGTAAGTGAATGAACAAAAAAATGTCAAGACCATAAGGGCTTCAGGGTGGACCAAGGCCAAAACAACAAACAAACCAATTCTACCTGGGGAGGATATATCTTACCTAGAGACAAACAAAGGAACCAAAAAACATAAGACTTACCTCCCTAACTAAGCAAAAACAGGAGAAAAGAATGAGTTTAACAAAACTGGCAATCCACCCCTACTACAAGTACATCATACGACTCAAAGCTAATGCAACGTGTGGCCGGTTGGGAGAAGAGGGAGATGAAGAACGCCTGCTGCTGTTCCGCCCCAGCGCCGGACGCCATCTTGGACCTTTTTATACCAGGTATCCTCTGGAAACAGCCAATCCGACAGCCAGGACCGAAAACATTTGACCAATCCCCTCTTCGCCATGACACACTGCAATCTGCATAAAGAAAACTACATAATACAGGCCAGAAACACAAGAGCTAACAGAAATTACGACGGTAGTCGTAACAATTCAACTCAACAGATTGCCAACAAGGAAGTGGGAGGGCGTAAGGCCTGCCTACATGACGTACCTCTGTCAGCCTAGTTTGTGGCAACACCATGAAAACTTTAGGGGCCGAGGCATCCTGGACCTTATTCCTCTCCCTGTGGGGAGTGGTCCCAAAGGTAGATGTGTTGTCCTGCTGGTAACGCTTTCCCTTGGGTCTGTTTGTCTGCTTTCTCCTTTAACTGGGCTGCCGCACTCTTCATCCTTTCCCGAGCGTTCTCCAATGCCACCTGCAGTTGTTGCTTAGGGTGCTAGCGTATATGAAATTATGAGCGAAAAGTACACACTGAAAATCAGAACATATGTTGGATGTGATCCTTACATTATGAAGAGGAGCGATTTTTCAAATGAACTGAAAGTTTTGCTGCTACTGAGGCAATAGAAATAATAACTACCTGCTCATTCAGACACTGTTCTACTTCAGAAAACAAATGAAAGCATATAAAAGTATGGAGGCATGCAACTGTCTTGTTAGCAGTTGGGTCCACAACCATGGTACCAAAGTGTCGTTTGATTTTTTTCAAGGGTGCATAGCTTTTATTTTCTAGTGGATTAACTGAGCAGCAAACTTTCATTGCCATGTTGCTCAATGTTGATGTTTACGTTATGGTTGTTTGCTAGGTTAACCACTCGCAAAGGTCCAGTGAAACATCACTAAAGAGATGGCTCGTCTCGAAACAGGAAAGGGCAGGTTAGTTCAGCTATCTTATGTGAAACCGTTAACGTTGATTTGGCAAGTGTTAGTTGTGTTGCTTGCAGCAATGACTTCAAATCTATTATCATAGATTTAAAACAACAGATAATATTAAACCATTTCCACTATTAGCCTCCTCGGCTTGTCCCAAACACAGTTAACACAGCAATTTTTCCTGCGTTTTTTTGGTTAGTTTCCTGCATTATTCACCCTTATGAGCAACAACATTTGGTACTCAATAAAAGCTCCTTGTGATTTCTTGGTTTGATCGATGTGAGGAACCATAAACAATGCAAAACATAGGCATGTTCAGTGTTTGCTATAGTGCTTCCTGTGCAGAAAATCACTTCTGGCCCTCCATCTGCAGTTCACGTCACAACAAAAGAGTGGCGTGACATCATCTGCAAATAACCTATCGCAGACTTCACCTGCAGTTGGCTCATCCACCCGGCTTAGTAGGAAATCTATCCTAGCAGCAGCTGAGGTTCACGGTCAAACATTAACAAGAAGGGAGACTGACCTGTGTTTTGGTGGGTGTTGTAGCTGAACAGAACCTGCTGGAGATATGCTGGCCATCTGTGCTTTTCTTTAGCTGACAGGGTGCAAAGGAGATCATGGAGGGTCCTGTTAAAGCACTTGTACTGGCCATTACTGAGAGGGTGGTAGGGAGTGGTTCTGCTTTTTATGCCTTTTTGTGTGATTCATATGAATCACACAATTGCTGGATTTTTGTGCTTTCTCTGACCCTGGTCAGAGTGCAGCTGAGCTGGGACACCGTATTTGTAGAACTGCTCCTTCATTAACACATCTGTAACTGTAGAGGCCTGCTGATCTCTGGTAGGGACAACTTGGGTAAACTTGGAGAAAACATCAGTCAGTACCAGCACTTGTTCCCTCCCATCTCTAGCAGGCTCTAGAAAAGAGAAGTCAATGGCCAAGATTTCATTAGGTCTGGAGGCTAGCAAATGGCCCATAGGAGCTCAGACCTAGGGTTGTGCATTTTTTTTTTAGCAACACTTCATCTCTCGCGAGTTCTTGATAATTTTTCCTATACCTGGCCAATAACACTTCTGCTGGATCAGCTCTGTAGTGCGCTCAGTACCTTCATGACCGTGATGGGTGTGTAGCTGCTGGAACACTTCTTCCCTCAACCTTTCTGGAAGTACCAGCTGGTACGTGCATTCCCCACCATCAGGTCGCTGGTACGCCCTGTATAGAAGTCCTCTTCTCAAGGTGAGACGATCCCACTGGTACAGCAGTCCCAGTGCTGCAGGATGGAGTCTCTGTCTCTCTAAACATCTGGCATCCGCTGTTGCTGGAAAAAGGGAAGGGCTGGGTCAGCTCTTTGCAGTGCTACCAGGTCATTGGAGGATCGTTCTGGAACACCAAAGATTGCATGTTGTGCAATTGACCCTGCATCCACAACAGCTCATCAAAACAGCTGGAAGAAAACAAAATTGTGTCAACACCTTCTAAACACATTAGCTCAAAACTGGAAATTACTTTTTATTTTTGTTTATGAAAGGGTGGCAGGATCTTCAAATATTGAAGTGGGCTACTTTTCTCTCTAGTTATTTTAAACAGAAGTTAAGTTCAAGAAGTCACATTTTACTCAAAACAGCATGAGCTGCCTTTCACACCAATTTCAGTTACATTTGGTAATATTGGACATCTAGGGATGGTTATGTCATCCTCCTCATGATGATGTAACCAACCCTGAAACACAGCTGTGTTGTAACCCTAAAGACTGATTTCAGTGGGTGCGTGTCTGTGGGAGATGCATTTTATTTGGTTATGCTCATGTAACAGAGCAATGTCGTTTGAAAATACTACTAATTTTATGTTGAATTGAACACCTCAGTAAGAGACATCAAACAAACTTTATGTGTACAAACCCATTCTTTAACAGGGAGACAAAATAAAATGCTCTGCTCCATTCTTTTACTCAGTAAACACCACTTTAAATAACACTCAATGAGCAATAAAAACAGACCAAGACAACCAATGCAATAAAACTCACTAAAATCAGTTCAGTCTTAAAATTAGTGTTGGCATCACACACAGGTCTAGTAATAAAACAGCAATAAAATTAGTAGATATTCCCACCACAAATCAAATCTATTTCATTAATTGTATTAGTTGTTACAATTCAAACTTTATAGACAATGGTGCAGCCAAAATTAAGACCCAAAGCTGACAAGAACTACAAAATTATGATTTTGCTATACTTCCTCCTTTACACAACATTAGATTAGATGAGATTAGATTAGATTAAACTTTATTGTCATCGTCAGATTGCAACACAGAGACAACAAAATGCAGTTTAGCATCTGACCAGAAGTGCAAATAGTCATATATCCAAAAAAAAAAAAAAAAAAAAAAAAAAAAAAAATATATATATATACTGTATATATATACAGGTGCTGGTCATAAAATTAGAATATCATGGAAAAGTTGTTTTTTTTCAGTAATTCCATTCAAAAAGTGAAACTTGCATAATGTATACATTCATTTCACACAGACCGACATATTTCAAGTATTTACTTCTTTTAATATTGATGATTATACCTGACAACTAATGAAAACCCCCAATTGAGTATCTCAGAAAATTAGAATATTGTGGAAAAGGTCAATATTGAAGATATCTGGTGCCACACTCTAATCAGCTAATTAACTCCAAACACCTGCAAAGGCCTTTAAATGGTCTCTCAGTCTAGTTCTGTAAGCTACACAATCATGGGGAAGACTGCTGACCTGACAGTTGTCCAAAAGACGATCATTGACACCTTGCACAAGGAGGGCAAGTCCCAAAAGGTCATTGCTAAAGAGGCTGGATGTTCACAGAGCTCTGTGTCCAAGCACATTAGTAGAAAGGCAAAGGGAAGGAAAAGATGTGGTAGAAAAAAGTGTACAAGCAATAGGGATAACCGCACCCTGGAGAGGATAGTGAGACAAAACCCATTCAAAACTGCGGGGGAGATTCACAAAGAGTGGACTGCAGCTGGAGTCAGTGCTTCAAGAACCACCACTCACAGACGTATGCAAGACATGGGTTTCAGCTGTCGCATTCCTTGTATCAAGCCACTCTTGAACAAGAGACAGCGCCAGAAGCGTCTCACCTGGGCTAAAGACAAAAAGGACTGGACTGCTGCTGAGTGGTCCAAAGTCATGTTCTCGGATGAAAGTAAATTTTGCACGTCCTTTGGTAATCAAGGTCCCAGAGTCTGGAGGAAGAGAGGAGAGGCACAGAATCCACATTGCCTGAGGTCGAGTGTCAAGTTTCCACAGTCAGTGATGGTTTGGGGTGCCATGTCATCTGCTGGTGTTGGTCCACTGTGTTTCCTTAGGTCCAAGGTCAATGCAGCTGTCTATCAGGAAGTTTTGGAGCACTTTATGCTTCCTGCTGCTGACCAACTTTATGGAGATGCAGATTTCATTTTTCAACAGGACTTGGCACCTGCTCACAGTGCCAAAGCTACCAGTACCTGGTTTAAGGACCATGGTATCCCTGTTCTTGATTGGCCAGCAAACTCCCCTGACCTTAACCCCATAGAAAATCTATGGGGTATTGTGAAGAGGAAGATGCCAGATGCCAGACTCAACAACGCAGAAGAGCTGAAGGCCACCATCAAAGCAACCTGGGCTCTCATAACACCTGAGCAGTGCCACAGCCTGATCGACTCCATGCAACGCCACATTGCTGCAGTAATTCAGGCAAAAGGAGCCCCAACTAAGTATTGAGTGCTGTACATGCTCATACTTTTCATGTTTATACTTTTCAGTTGGACAACATTTTTAGAAATCCTTTTTTGTATCAGTCTTAAGTGATATTCTAGTTTTCTGAGATACTGAAATTCGGATTTTCATTAGTTGTTAGTTTAAAATCATCACAATTAAAGAACTAAACATTTGAAATATATCAGTCTGTGTGTAATGAATTAATATAATATACAAATTTCACTTTTTGAATGGAATTACTGAAATAAATCAACTTTTCCATGATATTCTAATTTTATGACCAGCACCTGTATATATATAAATAGTGCAAGTGGCATGAGGTATAAACAGTCTATACAGTATAAGCTGTTCCTGTGGGACGGAGGCTCCTGAACCTCCTACCAGATGGAAGGGGGCAAACAGTCCATGGTTGGGGTGGGAGCAGTCACTGCTGATACTGCGTGCCCTTCTTAGACACTGCTTGTGCTGGAGGTCCTTGATGGCAGTTAGCTGGGCACCAGTGGTGTACTGGGTGGTTTTCACCACCCCTTGCAGGGCCTTCAGCTTGGAGACTGTGCAGCTGCTGTACCATACTGAGATGCAGTTGGTCAGGATACTCTCAATGGTGCAGCGGTAGAAGTTGACCAGGATCTGACGAGCTAGGTTAACTTTCTTCAGTCTCCTCAGGAAGTAGAGGCACTGTTGAGCTTTCTTTATCAAGGTGGAGGAGTTGAGGGTCCAGGAGAGGTCCTAAGAGATGTGGATGCCCAGGAACTTGAAGCTGGAGATCTGTTCAATCTCAGCCCCGTCGATATGAATGGGGGTGTGACTGCAGCCTTTGGTTTTCCTGTAGTCCTTGGTCTTCTTGGTGTTGAGGGTCAGGTTGTTGTCGGCGCACCACATCAGCAGCTGCTGAATCTCGTCCCTGTAGGCTGACTTGTTGTTGTTGTTGATCAGGCCTATCAGCCTATCGAAGCACTTGGTGATGATGGGGTTGACTGCAATGGGGCGAAAGTCATTAAGGCCCACTGCAGCTGACTGCTTCGGTACTGGCACGATGGTGGTGGTCTTGAGGCACGTGCGGACTGCTGCCTTGGCAGGTTGAAGATGTCAGTGAAGACACCAGCTAACTGTTCTGCACAGGCCTTGAGCACGCAGCTGGGTATGCCATCAGGGCCAGCAGCCTTACGGACGTTCACCCTGCTGAGTGCAGAACCCACGTCATAGGTGGAGAGTGTGAGAGGCTGTTCATCTGGGTGGGGAGCAGTTTTGATGGCTGGTTGTTTGTTGTCCCTGTCATTGACTGACATTGACTCACAAGGCCAATGCAATGCAATTGCCACACTGGGTCTGTGGCTCCCCCTACAAACCCTATCCTGACCCATTCACACACACACATTCATATGATGGTGGCTAAGACACCTGCATATTACAAGCATTAAGCACTCACACACACTAGCACACCAATGGCATAGCACTGGGACCAGTTTGGTGTTCAGTATCTTGCCCAAAGATACTTCAACATGTAGACTGCCAAGGCCAGGAATCAAACCATCTTTATTATGGCTGCCCCCAATAATAGAAACATGACTAACAATAAATTAGTATATAGAAGTATATGTATATGGTACTTGTAGGAGAGCACATGTATATATAAAAATATGATGGTATATGTGTAAGGGCACTTACTCTTGTTCTCTCCTGTCCAGAACTTTGCTTGTGATGTATGAAAATCTAATATGTATGTCACTTTGGATAAAAGCGTGAAAAATTGTAATTGTAATTGTAATGTACACAATAACAATAATATTTATATGAAAATGGAAAAATCACTAATAAAATAACAGTAGCAGTCAAGCAGGGCCATGGCAGATGGTTCAACCATGATCCACAAGCCAGACTCAGCCATGATCCATGACAATCTGCAAGGTGAGAAAGTATAAAGACTTCTTAAAGGTAAAGAGGGTGTCTACCTCCTGGACCAAGACTGGAAGATAGCTCCACAGGAGAAGTGATTGATAGTTGATGGCTCTGACTCTGCTTTTGCAGACTTAAGGAACCATAAGTAAGCCTACAATTATTGGAAATCTAAGATCCAGTGTTTTTGAAGCTTGATCCATTGTGTCATGGGACACTCTAAAAACTTCATATGTCACCCAGTGGCAGTGCCTTATGGCTCTCCTCACACAGGCTGTAGTTTAAAATCAATCAAACTCAATCAAACTTTATTTGTATAGCACCTTTCATACATAAAAATGCAACACAAGGTGCTTGACAAAAGATAAAAACATGAAACAGTAGTACAACACCCATTCCCCCCACACACACCCACCCCAACAAAACTGTCGGTGTGATAACATGGCAGGGCACTAAGGAAAAAAAAAGGAAAAAGGAAAAAATGCCAACTTTACAAAGCATACTGATTTGGTTAAAATGCAGCAAAATTAATGACAAATCGAAAAAAAAAAGTGCTTCAACGCTTTCAGAGTAGGGAATCTCCACGAGCTCCTGCAAGAGTTGCTAAAAAGTCAGCCGGCCAGTCATGTTTGTAGATCCCACTCACCCCACGGTCGCACAAGCGGTGGTAGTATATACTCAACTGTTCCAAATACAGTACAGGTTTTTAGGCAATCATTAGTGAGGTAATAAAATAATTAAGTTGTGATTGATTCCATCCAGGCTCAGCAGTTTTTGCTTGGCACCCCAGGTGTTCAGATTTCAATTTGACATCTTGACTTTTACCATTTCAATTTGACCCAGTCAGTTTCAGCAAACTGATATTTGGGCTGGTTTAATTCCAAACTGAGATTACTGAATTTGAGTGATCTGTATATGGATTTTCAATATTGGGTACATCAATATTCTAAAACTAAAAATGCACAACTTTGAAATTGAGAACTGAAATTTTGAAAAAGAGGGGGATTCAGGCCACATAAATTCAGATAGATTGTTTTGTGAAATTAAATATTTCATTGCCATATATTCAAAGGTCTTTAAATTTCAACATGAAAGATTCAGGAGCGATTACACTTCAGAAGTAAGCACTGAGTTGCTTATACGATTCAAATCTCTATGACCTTTATTTGCCTTCATGCAGTATTTATAGACCTAGTTTTGTTCCGCCCTGAAGACAGAGTCAGTGCCGAACTCATCACATCCACTTACTGATGTACATACGAGAATGCATTTTAACAGTGCTGGTTATCTTAGTAAAACTTTAAAGAACTGCACAGTCATTGACAATGAATCTTTTACAACTGAACTCTACACAAGTCTAATCAGTAAATTGATTCATACAGTAACTATGCTGTCCACTTTATCTTTCAGTTGTGGCCACAGCAGCATAAAAGAAAAGGAGGAGCAGCACACAGCTGCAGAACATTTCAATAAACTGCAGATGGTTGTGATAGTGTTACAGAATATTCTAGGGAACAAAATGTAAGAATTATGTTGTTTCTTAGATACAGTTAATGTGGGTGGCATTCCAAAACTGCAGTTTAACTGATATCTGTTGATGCACCTATTGTATAATTTCCTGTTAGTACAAAATTGTAAAGCACGTTGAGTTTCTTAAAATTAGTTAAACTACAAAGAATACTAGGACAGTTTGTGGAACGTACTGTGTAAAGAGAGTGTGTAGCATGGAATTGGGACACACCAGTCTAAATGTGAATGGTCACTTCACCCAAATTACAAAGATACATTTTCTCTTATGGTATCTGTGCAGTAAGTGTTGGTTTCATTTGTCCTGGTTTTCAATTATCCATCTAATATTTCTGCTTCCTCGACATGACAATGGAGGTGAATGCAATTTAGTTTGTGCAGCTCAAAACAGAAAAAAATCAATTTCAAAATTCAGTAGCAAAATGTCTTTCGAAAAACGTCGAGGTTATAATGAATTATCGACAACCAACCCTTTTTTTAAAAAAGGGCAAGAAACCAGGAATATTGTTGTAATCAACCATTAAATCTCATAAAAAAAATATGTAACTCATGTTTGGTTGTTTACTTTTTATAACAAAGCATATGACAGTGATGACAAAACAAGCCGAGCAAAAAAGATACATATAAATCCAAGAAAATCACTTTGTAGTTTTAAAGGTCCAGTGTGTAGAGTTCAGTGGCATCTAGCAGTGAGGTTGCAGATCGCAACCAACTCAATACCCCTTGCCTAAATCTCCCCTACGGTGGCCGTGAAAGATGAGAAAAACGCAAAAAGCTCCCTCTGGAGCCAGTATTTGTTTTGTCCATTCTGGGCTACTGGACAAACATGCCGGTGCAACATGGCAGACTCTGTGGAAGAGGACCTGCTCTCTGTAGGTATACAGAGCTCATTTTAAGGTAACAAACACACAACTATTCTTATTAGCAGGTGATTATAGGCTATATTACATTTCTGCCAATACATACCATTAAATTCTACACAGTGGACCTTCAACTGTAGAAAACTACGTACTGTACACAAGAACATATACAGAAAGAAAATGCACTGCTTCTCTTTGCTAGTTGGTTCTTGCTGATTACAAGCTGGGATTCATTAAAAAGCCTGACTTCCCTTCAACCAAATATTCCCAAACTCCACATATTGTAGCTTGAAGTGGGCATTATTCTTGAAGAAAACAAAAAACCTGGAGGCCACATTCTACCAGTATGATATGAACCCAGTGAAGAATAACTGGAAGATGTAAATAATGACAAGGGAGTTGTATGTTGCCAAATAACCTTGCAAATGCCACTAATGATACAATATCCTAGCAGTATATAATGTATCTATGGTAACTTCAATCACATCAGTTCAGGTCGGCAAATGTTTATGACTGGTTCGATCCAGAGGCACCGTCTTCATCATCAGGTGGACAGGCGATGAAATCAGCCAACATGGAGGCCATGGCATCATCATCCAGCTGAGGGACATACAAAGAGAGGCAACTGTTGAAACATGCTGTACTCTGTCATTAGAGATGTGTCAAAATTGATGAAGGGAAAATCAGTTTAGACCCACATGTGTGGGAAATGTTATTACAATGATACTTTATATGGTTCTATGTGTAAATTGTATATAATTATAGCATCTTTCATATTAAACTGATGGTTTGACTTTTTTTTTTTTTTTCAGACAGTCTGCGTGGGGTAGCCCTTTATAGTCTTGGCCCCTGGAGACCCCAAGTAGTGCAAACTTTAATTTCTACACATAGTGGCTTTAAAAAGGTACCCAAAAATCACAAATGTGAATGTGTAAATAAATGTGATAGCACTCATCACACATAACTGTTTACCGTATATAAGCATTTTTCAGGAAAAGAGTGTTATTATGGGTAACTGTAGATTGCTGAGGCTGGCAGAGTTTCCAGAACTTGACCTTAAAGCAACTGAACCATCATGGCCGAAGGTCACAATGTCAGAAAAAAGGACACTGGTGCTGGAAGAGGTGCAGCGTAAGGAAGTGGTCTTAAGAAGTGCAAAGGTTGTGTCCCTTGCCAAGCAGGGACAATGGGAAGTGGGAAGTTGGACAGTGAGAAGGTGTGGGGAGAGGAAAGATCAGCTGAAAGGAGCTGTTGGAAATGGAAGCAAGTATGATCAGCTTTCTCATGAAAGCGACGTATGACCTGCTTCCTTCACCAAAGAATCTCCATCAATGGTATGGCGAAGATCCAGCTTGTGCCCTCTGCCTAACTCCAGCAACTCTCAAACATATCACGGTAGGCTGCAAGACCAGTCTCACACAGGAGAGATACACCTGGCGGCAAAAACAAATTCTAAGGAGCTTGACATCAGCTCTGGAGAGCATGAGGTGTGCAACCAACCCCTTGCCACCAAAGCCAACCAATCCCTTAAAGGAAATAACATTTGACAGAAAACACCAAAACATCATTGACCAAGTCAGAAACAGGACAACTAGGTGTGGCCCACAATTGGAGCATGCTGGCAGACATTGGCCAACAGCTGATCTTTCCCTTTGTGGAAAATGTCTTACACCATAGCCCCATGGGAAGACTTGGTAGAGTAAGCCCATGAGCATAAGAAATTACGCTATGCAGAGCGAGCAGCAGAGGCACAAAAATGTGCTAGAACACCAGTCAGAATCAGAATCAGAATAAGAAAAGCTTTATTGCCAAGTACGATTTTACACATACGAGGAATTTGTTTTGGTGAAGTTAGTGCTTGACACATCTACTATAAATAAGCTATTAAAAAAGTAAAAAAT
This sequence comes from Chaetodon trifasciatus, assembly GCA_037975065.1. Taxonomy (NCBI): domain Eukaryota; kingdom Metazoa; phylum Chordata; class Actinopteri; order Chaetodontiformes; family Chaetodontidae; genus Chaetodon; species Chaetodon trifasciatus. The sequence continues at coordinate 416,515 of JBBMOE010000074.1, forward strand.
ATAATAATGTAAATATATATACACAAGTCTGTTAAGGTGCAAAGTCTGTTTTTCCAAACCACAGTCTGTTTTTTCAGAAAGAAATCCAAGCTGAGCGTTAATGTAGCACATAGAGTCATGGCAATGTCAATGGGACAAGTAGAGGCCGAGGTGGAGTGTGAACAGTGTCTGGGAGGTTCTGGGCCTTGTTGATAAGGCTGACAGCAGATGGGAGAAAACTGTTCTTGTGGCGTGAGGTTTTGGTCCTGATGGACTGCAGCCTTCTGCCAGAGGGGAGTGATTCGAAGAGTTTGTGACCGGGGTGAGAGGGATCAGCCACAATCTTTCCTGCACGCCTCAGGGTCCTGGAGGTGTACAGGTCCTGGAGAGACAGGAGATTGCAGTCAATCACCTTCACTGCAGACCGAATGACACACTGCAGTCTGCCCTTGTCCTTGGCGGTGGTAGCAGCATACCAGATGGTGATGGAGGAGGAGAGGATGGACTCAATGATGACTGTGTAGAAGTGCACCATCATTATCTTTGGCAGATTGAATTTCTTCAGCTGCCGTAGGAAGTACATCCTCTGCTGTGCTTTCTTGATGAGGGATCTAGGTTGTTCTGGTTGCACCAGGTCACCAGATGGTCAACCTCCCACCTGTAGGCAGAATCGTCACCATCAGAAATGAGTCCGATGAGGGTGGTGTCGTCCACAAACTTCAGGAGCTTGACAGACTGGTGACTGGAGGTGCAGCTGTTCGTGTACAGGGAGAAGAGCAGAGGAGAAAGAACGCAGCCCTGGGGGGATCCGGTGTTGATGGTCTTTGAGTCGCAGACGTGTTTCCCCAGCTTCACGCACTGTTTCCTGTCAGACAGGAAGTCTGTAATCCACCTGCAGGTGGAGTCAGGCACGCTCAGCTGGGAGAGCTTCTCCTGGAGCACAGTTGGGATGATGGTGTTAAAGGCAGAGCTGAAATCCACAAACAGGATCCTGGCCAGGTCCAGCTGCTTTCCTGGGGTTCTGTGTCCTGAAGAGTTTGTTGACGTCCCTCTCATGGATGGAAAGAGTCGTTACTGAGGTGGGGGTGGGGACATTTAAGGTGGGCATTAGTGGAGGTGACTGGAGCTAGAGCTGTTGGGAGGTGTCGTGGGGGATGCTTGCTGGACTGTCCCTTTGTCTTTGAAAAGTGGCAGTAGAACTCGTTCAGGTCGTTGGCTTGGCGTTGGTTGTTGGAGTGGGGGGCTTTAGGCTTGTAGTTGGTGATCTGCCAGAGCCCTTTTCAGACAGACGCAGAGTCGTTAGCTGAGAACTGGTGTTGGAGCTTCTCAGAGTGCAGTCATTTAGCCTCTTTCACCGCCTTGCTAAACTTGTACTTTGCCTCTTTGAATCTGTCTTTGTCCCCACTCCTGAAGGCCTCTTCCTTTGCCAACCTTAGCTGTCTGAGTTTGGCTGTGAACCAGGGTTTGCCATTGTTGTAACTCACCCTGGTGCTTAATGGAACACAGCAGTCCTCACAGAAGCTGATGTAGGATGTCACAGCCTCTGTGTACTCATCCAGACTGTTGGTAGCAGTCCTGAACACATCCCAGTCAGTAGAGTCCAAACATGCCTGGAGATCCTCCACAGCCTTGCTGGTCCACTTCCTTGATGTCCTCACTACAGGTTTGCAGAGCTTTAGTTTCTGCCTGTATGCAGGAATCAGGTGAACCATGACGTGGTCAGAGTGGCCCAGTGTAGCACAGGGGACGGCGTGATAAGCATCCCTGACTGTGGTGTAACAGTGATCCAGAATGTTCTCCTCTCTGGTCAGGCATTTAATAAACTGTCTGTATTTAGGGAGTTCGTGAGTGAGGTCACTTTTGTAAAAGTCACCAAGGACAATAACTAAAGAGTCCGGGTTGGTCCGCTCCACACACAGTATCTGGTCTGTGAGCACGTGCTGTGTGTCCTGCATGTTGGCCTGCGGCGGCATGTAAACGCCGACCAGAATGAATGAAGCAAACTCATAAGGTGAATAAAAAGGCTTACAGTTAATGATAAAAGATTCCAGATCAGGAGAACAGTGCTGGTGGATCACTGTCATGTCATTGCACCAACCACTGTTGATGCAGAAACAGATTCCACCACCTTTAGTTTTGCCGGAAAGTTCCGTGTCTCTATCCGCGCAGTATAGTTGGAAGCCTGCCAGCTGCAGTGCAGAGTCCGGTATTAATCCACACAGCCACGTCTCGATGAAGCACAAAACCACAGAAAAGTCCCTGTTTTTACCCAACAGCAGTTGAAATTCCTCTAGTTTGCTGGGCAGAGAACGCACGTCGGAGAGAAATATTCCTGGTAACACTGTGCGCACCGGCCCGTTTTCCTCTCCTTCCTCTCCCGCGTGAGCAAGGTGAGCGCACCTTTGACCAGGATGTCCAAAATTTCCAGTGTTGGGACCAGAAAATTAGGAAATAAATCATCTGGTGTTGTTACCCTGATGTCATGAGCTCTTCTCTGGTGAAAGAGCTCCGGGTACCATCAGAAAAAACAGAGTTAAAACACAAAACAAAACAACGTGCTCCAACACACCGAGGCAGCCCTCCGCGGCGCCATCTTGATGTACCGCAAAGTTGAAATGGGATGGAGAGGGTGTGTGGCATCATCTACCATCAGACTTCTGAGGGAACTCAGATGGCACGGTCAGGCTCTCTGCAAGACCGTCAGAGCACTCTCAGAGGTGGCAGAGGGAGCAGCTTGTGGATCTGGCTCAAGCGGAATGACCCATACTGGGCCCCGGAAACGTTGGCATAAACCACGGGACATCAAAGCAACCCACCTTGTAAAGCAGGAGCTGGAAGAGTTTCTATATAAGAACCCCCTTCAACCTCTTAGCAACAGGTTGAGCTTCAGGGTGATTGAGTGAGGGACACGCTGAGGCCTGATCAGCCTGCAGCGGGCCACCTTGGGTGTCTCTGGTTTGCCCTTTTGTCTGGAGAGCCCCATCTGGCCACCATTCCTAATAGTTCCTGTGTAAGGGCACAATAGGTGAGCACAATAGGACAGTTAACACCTCGTCCTGTGTATTCTGATTCACCTTTCCAGATTTGGGTCAGTCAGTCTTGAACACAACTGAGTCTTTGCTCACACCAATAGGTTGTCCCAAACAGAAATGCAAACTTCAGTGCATGGCTATACAGAATGAGAAAAGGACATACAGGGAGGTATCTAGCTTTGAGCTTGTCATTGCTTTGCAGCTCAATGATTTCATGTTAAAGGTTGTGAGGCACATCAGCTGGCATAAAAAAACATGTTCAGAACCTCCTGTTTACTTTTAATATCCTGAAACCTCTTTACCAAGTGCCTGAGGGAGTTCTGTCCACTCACCAGCATAATCACGTCATAGTAGGCTTTTGTTCTTGCAGAGAGTGAAACGTGGGAAAATTACATTGATACATCCAAATTATTTCATCTTTGTTTCACAGATGTAATGGTTTGTTTATATTGTCATCAGGGCGAAATTCCTGTAGTTTTCTGAGAATTATGGTCTGCTCACCATGCCGATGCCTCCTAGTGGACCATATGGCCCCAGTCTCCAAGTGCACAAAAACACGAAACGTGTGAATGTGTCTGAATGGCACCCATGTATGTTCGCTGACATTTTGAAATGCTTTACACAGTACGTCAATAGTTTACCCTTACATAGATTTGACAGTCTGCAAAATGCATCATTCCAGATCACGTCTTGCATGATTAATCATATATATATCTGAACCGAGAAACACAAATCGAAAATCACCCATAAATTTTTACCTTTTTCTTCTCAGTGCTTTGCCCCGCCTCTTCCTCCCTGTGTTCCTCCTCCCTCTTCCTCTTCACTCCCTTCCCCTCCTCTCCATCACTGTCTCTGGCTCCTCCTCCTTCTGTCTCCTGCAGCTCTACTTCTGTTTTGTCTCTTTTTTCACTGTCTGTCTCCTCCTGCTCTTTTGTTGTCAGGTCTGTTGATGTTTCAGGATCTGCCGCTGCTACATCTCTTTCTTGAACAGCTGCTAGCGGTTCCTCCTGATGACTGGAAGGCTGGTTATCACTCACACTGGCTTCCTGTGCAGGTTCAGCTGCAGACTCCTGTTGAGTTGAAGAGAGTCACTTTTAGGTGGACAGCTTAGTTTCCTTGTAACAACACTGTAAGAATATCAGCTTCATGTATATATTATTGGTGAAAGAAAAACATAATAGAGGAGGATGTAGAAATTTTCAGCCCCCTGTTATATAAAGATCTGACCTTCAGAGACATTCTGATCCATTTGATTCATTCATTAATTACTCTGAATGTTTCCTCTCTTGTTGTCAGAGAATGACTTCAGAGAGAAATCCACAAACAAGAAATCAGTCTACACCTTTAGAAGTTTTCTTGTCAATAAACATTTTTGTTAGGCCTGTTTTTTTGGGAAAAAATGACAGGTTTGAATGCATTTCTCCCATCACAGAAGATGATTTTCTCATTATTTTGAAAAAAAAAAAGTTTATATCCTGGTTTAAATCATCTAACAGTCCTCCTCCCTGACTTTCCTTTAAGCATACCCACTAGTATTAATTTTGTCAGCAAATTGTAATCAGTGAAAAGTCCTCGTTTATAAATGCTTTAGTCAAGTTTTAGTTGACTGAAAGTCTTTTTCAGCATAGTTTCAGTCGATGAGAACTGTTGACATTTTAGTCTTTTTAGGGCTCAATGTCCACAGCCTACATAATAGAACACCACCACCTTACTAGTTTTCTCAACATAGCCTTTAAATAACATTTTATTTACCTACCTAAATTTTTTTGAGATGAGACTTCATGTTCCTCTTCAAGTTTGTATTATTCTTCCCAGCTATTTTATAGCTTCCCCTTTTCCTCTGATAAAGCAACGCATTATTTTTTTTTCTTGGTCACATTGTAACAAAAATGGGGCCAAATATCAGCTCGTTTCTTTCCACATCACCCTGTTGTTGTCATTGTTTACATTCTGTAAAATAGTTGATGTAAGTTAGCCCGAGGTTTGTTCTGAGTTCTTGAGTCTGCTCTGTCCTGAACCATGACACAAAAACTGTAATGTAATGAATGTAAGAAACAGAACTGCTACACTACAGAACTGGTTTCACATTTGAACACACCTGAACTTGCACTTAAAGTCTTGTCAGTGCTAACATTTAAATTGAAACTTCGACTTTTCACTTCACAAGCTCATTTCCATGGTTATACATCAGCTGCCATTTCAACTCCTTTAACTTCACACTTCAAATCATTTTACTGCTTGTCTTCATTTCTTTCATCCTTCCACTCTTTCACACGCTTACATCATCAGTATGGTCCAAGTGTGAGATTTTAAAGGGTAACTACCTGCTGGTTCTTAGTTGTGCATTCTTCTGAGATGGCCTTTGGCTCAGTCTCATTGGCTCCTGGCACCCAACAGGTTGCCTTCTCCTGCAGCCCTCCTCCTCCCTCTCCTCCACCTGCTGCTGCTGCTGCTGCTGCTGCTGCTGCTCCCGCTCCATCCTCCTCAGCCTCCTCTCTCTCCTCCAGTGCTCCACCAGTCACACACAAAATCTGTGGCATGGTGGGGTCGTCCATCCTTTCACTTTCGTCTTCCTCTCCCTCCTGCTCCCGTGCCTCCTCCAGGACTCCGATGCTCTCTACCTCTTGTACCTTCATCCTGTCCTCTCCAAACAGCGCTCTGTTGGTCTGGATCTCCTCGATGCCTCCTTCTGCTTCTCCCTCCACATTGAATCCAGCCATCCCTCCTTCATCCACTGCTGCTCGGAGTATCTTTCCCTCCTCTATTCCTACTTCTTCAGCCTTATCTTCTGCTCCTTCCAGTGGAGGTATATCTCCATCTTCTTCCTCCTCCTCCTCTTCCTCCAGCTCTTCCCCCTCTTCTTCATCATAATCCTCATACTCCTCCCCATCATAAAACTCTTCCTCAGCAAAATCGCTCACTTCTTCCTCCTCATCGTCCTCATCCATCCCCTCCTCCTCCTCCTCCAGCTCTTCGTCATCTTCCATGTCCTCCTCTTCCTCCTCCTCTTCGTCAGTGCTGTTAATGTTGATGACACCAGAGTCTTCGGTGCTGGCAGGCGGTGGTTGATGCTGATGGAGGTGCCGTCCCTGCTGGCTCAGCTGATTCTGCAGCTGGTGTATCTGGAGTGGTAGATTGATGGGACCAGGCTGGCCCTGGGTGGAGGGCTGCATCAGCATCTGCTGGAGCTGGGGTCTGCCAGTCAATGAGTCCCCCAAACCACCAGGTGGAGCAGTGAGTGTGCTGGAGTTCAAAGGTGGAACGAGGGAGACTACCGAGGCGCCAGTAGGAGGGAATGAGTTGACAGGGGTGGTGGAGTTGGTGACTAGGGGGGAGGAGGTGGCGAGGTCATTGGGGAGTGAGACACCATCTATTGTGGTAGTTGTTGCTGTGGTGGGGACCATAGTGACAGATTCTCCTCCTGGTAGTGTGACTGTAGTGCCCCCTGGTGCAGCAGAGGCCATGTTCTGAGAGTTTGCTGCTGCCGTCTCATCTTGCTGGTTCTCTATGTTGAGCATCCCAGGAGGAACAATGACCACACTGTCGTCTGAGTCACTGGCCAGAGAGATCTCCACATCCTCCGCTTCCTCTCTGTCATAGCGGACAAACACGGGTCTCTGCCCTTCTGGAGGGCCAAGGCCAGGAGGATCCTGCTGGTGATGTGTATGCGGGGACAGGATCATGTCTGCTGGGGTAGGGGCCTGGCCTGGCAGTCCTGGGACGAGGGAGAGGTGGTTCTCTAGGGAACCCAGCAGGGAAGCAGGGCCCAGGCCGAGAGAGTGGCGGGTGGGGAAAGGAGGACCAGGGGCAGGGCCGCCTAGGAGGCTTGGCAAAGTGAGTCCAGGGGCATGTCCCTGGGAGGAGGGCAGGACTGGGGCGGTGGGGGTGGGTTTCAGGGTGAGTGGCGGCAAGGGGAGGGCGACTGATTGAGTGCGCGGGTGTAGGAGGGAGTTACAGATGGTCAGAGCCTCAGTACAGAATGTAGAGACCTGAAAGAGGAAAGAGGGGGCAAGCAGAGAAAGTCATAAAAACTGTGAAATGAATGGGATCAAAATGTAAACATTGCAAGATGCTTGTACTGTGCTGTTGCCTTGTCCGACACCCCTTTCATTTAAGCCATGCTCACACGGACAACAGCACTGTATGAGAAAACCAGACTTTGATTTATGTCAGTGAAACCACTGTGATGGCTCAGTAGGGATGCCAACTCAAATAGTTCAAGGCAAAAAAAGTGTGCGCTTTCTGGGAAAAAGCTGAAGTTGGCTCACCCTTTACTGCCATGGGGGGCCAACAGCAGCCTTTATGATTAAGGTTCCTGTTTCAGGTTCATAAACTGCTGTTCATTTGTCTGAACTGACTTTTAGTCTATGCAGCAGTCTCTCCCTCCAACACTTACTCCCTCCCTCTGAACAGTCACCTTGAGGTTGCGGTCGGTGCGTCCGTTGCTGAGGATGGATACAGCACAGGTCAGAGGTGGAGCCCAGCAAGGTGATGGGACAAGGACCAGAGCCAGCAATAACCTAAAAGTAATGACATGAGACAACAGATCCACACCAGGCTACCACAGCAACAGCCTTCAGTTTTCTCATCTTTGCTACAACATATAAGTCAAACTGAACATCATCTAATGCACATTTGGTAGACAGCAATGAAGTAAAATTAAATCATGTGAAAGAAAAGGATGAATTGCGGCCAACTGTCAGCAGTTAGTTTATCTGAAATAACAAGTACAGCCGCAACTGTGATTCTGGGCTCAAGTTCTATTCAAAAATCCAAAATGGTAGAAAATACATCATGGCAGAGTTTTATGGTCCAAGAAGACCTTGATTTCAGTGCCACCATCTGGCCAGTTGGACTCTATTTCTTGGGAAGCACTTGGACATACTTTCCAGATAATGGGGCAGAGTTTAATGTTTGTCGCTCATTTTCCTGCTCATAACAATCTGAGCCGATGCAGCAGCTGTAAGCAGCAATAAGCAGCTTTCAGGCTGAGACACTTCAGAGTTAAATTTTTTTTAAACAAGTAGTGAGACCATTCTCACACTTGTGTCCTCAACACAAAGCTTGTAGAATTTCAATAGCTGCCCACTCAAAGTTCTGCTATTTGGTCCCCCTTCATTGGTTTTGAATAAAAGTGATAGCATGGGATTTCTCCTGTGAGTTTAATAAAGGAAACTCACAGGCATCTTGAGTTTTGAGCAAAGGCCCACTTGGCCCGTCAATACAGCACTTCAGATTCTGGTTAATACTTGCCCCCAGAACATGCACAGTTAAATAAATGGTAAAATTCTGTCCACTGGGTTTTGAGGTATTTGGTATTTGTGGTGGACCTATTCCCAAACACTGCCTTCAGATATGTACCCAGCGCTACGTGCTTCCCCTGCTGGTTCTGATGTGTACATGATGTTGACTCATGATGCCCTGTGTTCATAGCTCAGGTGTATTTGGTCTGGTGTGATTGAGGGGCAGGTACCTTCTACCATCTGGCCTTGACTTCAGCGGTTGGTCTTTGACAGGCTGCGTGTGATTTCTTTACCTTTTCTTTGGTGTCTGATGGGCCCAGTAGTCCCATTTTCATGGCTTTATTTCTGTTAGTTTAGTTGTTTAATATTGGTTTAGGGTAGAGGGAGGAACCCAGTCTGACGGCCCTTTGTGGCCTGGTCTTGGATGGCCGCCTTTGTTGTTAATTTCATCAGCCTGTCGTCCTTTGGTGTTTGGTTTGTGGTTTTGGTCATTTTCAACATCTTATGGTCATATTACTCATATTTCTAGGAAAGCTCATCATTTCCAGTTACTGCGCTGAGTTTCGTGATCCTACCTCATTCCAGCTCATGGCAATTGCAGCCACAGCATAAGACAACAATGACCACAATAATAATAATAATAATAATAATAATAATAATAATAATAATAATAATAATAATAATAATAATAATAATAATAAACTGGCATTGACACAACTGGGTTCTGCCCAGGTTTGAACCTCAATAATATAGCCGTAAGCAGTGATTCTGGATTTTGGTAAGCAATTCATTTTGGTTACTTGAATTCATCATTAAAACCTGCAGCATTTCAATAACTGCACACTCCACGTTCTGCCAGTTTTCCCTCCTTTGAACAAAATTCTGCATGTATGTCTTTACCAGTAACATCATTTATAGTTACTGGGCAGAGATTCAAGTTTGTAGCTCATTCCAGCTCATGGCAATTTGAGCCATGGCATAAGACAATGAATAATAATCGTATGGCTCAGAAGGCAGAGCACTGGTAGCCTCTGCCACCAGTATAAAACGCTGATTGTGTTGTAAAGTGCTTTGAGTGGTTGGTAAGACTAGAAGAGTGCTATAAAAATGCAGCCCATTTACCATTTAACAATAATAATAATAATGATCTGGCACAAACACAACAAGGTTCTGCCCCTTCTGGGATTGCACTCTAACACCTAACAAACAACAACAACAACAACAACAACAACAACAATAATAATAATAATTATAATAACATTTGGTCATGGGATGTTTTTTTAGAACCAACGAGTGGCATGATGTTGACTGACCACATGAACTCAATCAAAATAATCGTGTTTCTTTGGCATGAAAATCCCAAATATAGGGACTTTAATTTATCCAAAAATATTAGTCTCTTACATCTGCTGACAGTCTATGAAAATGGCTACTAACACTAAAAATTACACCTGACTGTCAGCACTTTAACATCATTGTCATTAATGAATTACTACATTCATAATAATAACAATAATTAACTTTATATAGCATCTTTCATATGCAAAATGAAGCTAAATAATGCTTTATGTTGAATGTTCTAACCAAAACACAGCACTTGTAAATCTATCTTTGATGTGAATGATGGTAAACCTGTACAGCTCTCGTCTGGTGAGGGCACTGCTGTACTGTCCACTGATGCCCCCTGCAGTATCACAAGAAATGCTGCAGCTGGACTGCTGCTGCTGTAGACGCACACACAACGGAAGCACCACATCATGGAGACGCTGTGAGTAAAACAAGGACAGAAAACCACTGACTGCTACTGAGAAAGAAAATGAGGTGTCCATTCTGTAATGGAGCGAGTGGTTACATGATGAAGGCAGAAGGGAGAACTATCATTGTCATCATCTTGTCTAAGAACACTATGTTTTTATGGAAAACTGCAGAAAACAGCAAACTTCTCAGTCCTGTGTGGTTTGTGAATGTGCAGGTTTTTATTCCAATCCGTTAACTACAGCAGCTAATTGCACTGGTTAGTTCTGCTCTCTGCTGTGTGTTCAGATACGTCAACTGATGAACTGTTTCGAAGCAGTTAGGTTAGCAGTTACAATGAAAATCTGCATATTCTGGTTAAGAAATCAAATTGGTGTTTTTTGTATGTCTTCAGCTGAAAAACAATGCAACAACAATGTAATACTGACATTTACCTTGTGTATGTCATCCTTTAGCAGTGTACCACTGGTCAGTATAATTTGTCTCAGTGCTGTGAAGAAGAGAAGAAATTTGTCAGACTGCACCAGATTTACAGAAAACCAGAAAACCAAAACAATAAAAATTACAAGACTATGACACAGGATGTTGTCAAACTGAGGCAACATCTCACCCCTGAGGCCTGAAAGGCAAGTATCCTGATTAGCTAGAAGGTCTCCTTTCCTCTGAAGCGACGGCCCGACTGCATCTGCTATGACCAATGTTTTTGTCCGCCGTGGGCCTGGCTTCCCTCCAGGAACAACATCTGCTGACAGTCCCGCCCGGAGCTGTAGGACAGGACCAGAGGGACAGAGAGGTAGCTTGAGACAACATGTATATGCTGCTGCACTGAGATATGACAAAGACTATAGACTGCTGCTCCTGCAAACTACTGGTTCCCCCAAGGTTCAAAAAGCAAAACTACAAAACTGTAAAATACATGATGCTTAAATACATTCAAACTAACTACATGGTAACTGAACTAACCTTGACAGACTCTGCCCCAGGTGTGATGTCACCAAGCAGGTGGCTAAACAGGAGCTCTGAATGACCAGGGCTTCCCTGAAGTATGCTAGCAGAGGCTCCAGCCACCTGGACCCAAAGCTCTAAGGTTCTGTACACTGACACCCGCACTGAGCTGTGAACGAAGGAGAGACACACAAGACTAGTGTTGTTTTCATTAACGAAAATTATGACGAAATATCGCCTCAACAAACCTTTATAAGGTGACAGAAATGAGACGAGAGGCAACGTAAATGCTGGTCATGTGACGATAACTATGATTAAATATATAATGCAATATTGTTGACAAATAAAAACGAGACTAAATGTGGTTTACAAAATAAAAACTGCTAAATTATCTCATCATTTTCGTTGACTAAAATGAGACGAGACAATATTTCGTCATAATTTTCGTTGACTAAAACAACACTACACAAGACAAATGCTTCAGCTGCCAAATCAAAACCCGACCTTACCACATCATCCACAGTGCTGCTGTTAAATGACCCCCCTCACTTCCCACACCACACTGATTTCTAATACAAACTAGGCCATTTTTTCTCAAGAGCAAAAAAGGTCTAATTAAAAAAGCACTTTGTTTTGTTATTGCTTTATTATTATTAGCAATAAAGAATATTGTTATTGCTTCTTAAATGCTGTACTATGATCAGTTTGTGATTGTCCTGCAGTTACCTGTAGGCTCTCTGCTGTCCCAGACTGGTTTCAGGTAGAGGCATCCAAGCAGATAGGGTCTGAGAAAACAGCCTCTGTAGCACAGCAGCGTACTGAACCATGCCGCCATGTACACTGTAATACACACAGTACATGCACAGTGTCAGCCCCACTACACAGCATTACAAGTGTTAACTTAAAGTGTTACATTATGTAGTTGCTCGTATCTTCAGAATTATTCAATTATTGCACATGATATATGTGTCTATCAACTACAAAACAAAAATGTGTGTGTATGTCAGTACTCACGCTGTTATAAGGGCTGATAAGACCTCCATTGTGTTTGTGTGTATGATGGGTAAAACCAGCAGCTTCACACTTCCATCTCCTGTTAAATTCTGACACAGACACACACAGTCAACTAAAAACATGGATTATAGAGTAACATAGTCAGACTTCTCTACACAACGACGTGGCAGTGCTGGAGAAAGGTCTGGCTGCACCAAATTTCATTTTGAGATAGGGGAAAAAAATACCGTGGCTTGTTTGTATTTCTTTAAACAAATCACAATCATCTTGGGTAGCGTCAAGCCCAGAATGCAGCGATAGTGTCCTTTCAAAATAGTGTTGGTGGGAAACTTAATTTGGTGCACATGGGGAGGCTAACCCTGGCATGGCCAAATCCCTGCAAAAGAACATGTAACAACTGCTAGCTTGCTTACCTTTGTACCGTTAGCAACCAGGTTAGGGTTTAGGGTAACTTTTTAGCATATATCAGCATGTAGGCAGCTAGCTAGGAGGCTGTTGTTACAGTTTCCTATAGTGCCAAGGATTTTGAAAATGGCAACACAAAGACAGCAGAAGGATTAGGGTAACTTTTCTACCCCCTCAGTCTACATCCAACAAATCAGCCTACATGGATTATAATCAATACTGTATGTTAGCATGTATACTCAAAAATGTAGATTACATGCTCTGTTTTGCTGCTTATGCAGTCAGTAAAGTTTGGATGTAGTTCAAGTTTGCTGTTTCATAAAAGCATTAAGTGCTATAGTATGTATTAAAATGTTTGAGTTAAAATTAGGTCTTTCCTCCTCAGACACTATTGTGAAATACCCAAGGTGTGCGTGCGTGTGTGTGCTTGTGTGTATGCTCACTATGCTCTTGGGGCTGACAGCAAGGGCTCGGCACACAAGGTTGAGTATTGGTCTGACAGGCAGACGGACAGCTGAGGCTGGATCAACCCTGATGGAGAGAGAATGAAATCAGTATAATCCTGTAACTGGAAAGGTCATCTGAAACAGTAACTCTACATGGCGGTTAGGCTTCAGTGCCATCCTTTATTGACACTATATGGCACAATGATGACCATGACTTCTATATCATCATTTGTGGAAACTGCAATTCAGGCCATCTTCAGTCATTGAAGTTGTATTTACAAACTCAAGGTGGGTTGTCTGTTACTCCAAACTGTGTTCTGTCCAGCCAAATAAACACTGCACAGAGTACGCATTCTATACAAAAATCCAATTCTGACCTTCAGTTTGCTTGACAGGGAACATGGGCCTCAAAAGTGAGTCTGGTATCCAGAGTCTCAGGTATTTATTAAGTTGAACAACTTAAATCTCAGAACCCTGCAGGACCCTGGATACTAGAATAACATAATTTAGTATTGTAAGAATTTAAAACAAGCTTATGCTTGATGAGAGCAATCTGAAATGTATGAAAAACAGACTGTATATTTGCAATGACCAGATAAAAGAAGAGCCAATGGTATATAAAAGAGTGTCATCTGCATAAAAATGGGCATTACAGTATGGGGTGGCACTGTCACTAGGATTCACCACCTGCACAGACATACAGATTTTAAGAGCTTTATCTGATGCAAATGATATGTTAAAAATAGAGGGGCTGCAATTAAATCAGCACAGAGGCAAAGGGGAAGGATCTTAATTATCTTTATCCTCAGCTCAATTCAATTCATTTCTATTCAATATTCATTTATTAGCCCCGCAAGGGGAAATTCCAATTTACAGCAGCATCAATAAAGCGGATAGAGTAGTGAACAAGTCCATGCAAATTAAAAACAACAAGTACACACAAAAGAGTGGGATAAAAAAAAACGTCATCCTAAGAAATTGCTTTGCATCAGCTTTCTGATGTAAAAGAAAATGTATTTCCAGAGTGGCAGTATTTGGTAAAGAACCTGCAGATGGGGAATCAGTAATTTTAAGTGCTGTAGGATCCACAAATGACATTGAATTGTAATGAGGAGGGCATATATTTTTAGATGTCTGAAAACCTCAGCACTTCAAAACCAAAACTAAACTAACTCATGGCTTTAAACCACGATATGTAATGATAACTCTGGGTGAACTGGCCCTTTAAAATGTGGATTTTTGCTAAAGGTTTTGTGTGAGTTTTGCACCTGAGTGTATGTTTGAGTGCCAGGCAAACAGCTGTGTATCTGTGCTGGAGCTGCAGCAACAGCAAGGGATCTGATTGGTCGAGAAGAGGAAAAGCCAGCTCCACCCCTGGACCTTCATATTGCACCGTTCCATCTGTCACAGCAAACAACAAATGGCATCATCAGTGAGTGCAAGCAGATATATTAATTTCATTTACAAAATGACAACATTTATGTCAGGTAGGTAAATGAGCAGATCTGTTCCTGGTGAAAACAAACATGTCTTTGAAAGATCTGCATACAGAACGCATTACATAGGAAACAAAAAAAAAAAAAGTCCTATACTGTGTTGCTGAATAATTCACTTGTTTCAGCCTGAGCGACATTTCATTTTCAATCAATGAAAGTATCGTTTTGTTTCACCACAAACAGCTGTTCTATCACCACAGACTTTTTTTTTTCAGAAACATTAATTTTAGCATTGTAAACCACACATCATGCTGGGAGTTCTATTTGTGTTGTTTTTATTTAGCAAATAATCAAAAGAAATAAATGGCAAAGGGGTTCAGTTTCAGTTTGCATCGGCTTTTCTACTCATCCTTCGCACACTCTCACCGTCTGTCTCTTTCTAACAATATATATAAAGAAACAGATCCCTGAACCCAACTCCAAAGACAAACTCAACAAATTCAACCACCACTGAGAGAAAAGTGTACCTGTTTCTGAACCCTGGTAGATCTGAGCCAGCTGACCATTGGCTGAGGCCAGCAGACAGTGAATCTGATTGGTCCAGCCCTCAGCTCTGCCACCACCCACCCCTCTGTCCAACAGACCCCCCAGGCAGGGCAGGCGGCTGTAACACTGACAGGCCATCTGACAGAATGAAAATGAGACAAAATGAAAGACCTGAAAAACAAAGACACGCACGCACACACACACAAAGACACAGAGCCCTTCGTTATGTTTGGTTATGTTCACCTCAACAGTGAGAATCACAAACCTCTTGTGTTTTCTTGTTGGTACTGTCCATTTTGGAGAGGAAATACGCCCCCAGTTTGTCCTGAAAGAAAAAGATACTTCAGGATTCTCAGCTTTTTCCCCAAATGACTGGAGTGAAATATAGACATGATCCAAAAGTTATTTGTTACTTGTGAGCCCAAGTTTCATATCTACAAACTATCTTTCACTCCAGTCTTTGTTCCATCTGTCTGTCAGTATATCTCACCTTGAGGGATCCACAGGCTCTGGGGTAGTAGGTCATACAGGCCGTCATCCCCTCCATGGCCGCCAGCTCACACTGAAATCACAGTGAATTTATTAACAATTTTGTCATTTAAATATCCAAAACTAGAACAACTGACTCACAGTTGTATGCCTCTGCCAGCCAGTCAAGTTGCAGTTTACATAATGTCTGTTCAGACTCATAATGTCTGTACTGAAGACTTTGAAAGAATTTAAAGGTATTAACTGTTTTTTGGGGTGAAATGGAAGTTATCGCCACACAGACATGTATGATTCAAGTGAATAATTTCCAGTGAGAAAGATGCTGTCTTCATGTAGAGATCATTTTTCCAGAGGAGTGCAGAGGACTGATGGAGAGCTTCATCACATGGTGCAACAACAAACACCTGAAGCTCAACATCAGCACAACCGTTCAGCATTTGGTGGACTGCAATGCTTCAAATATGGATAAGAAGCTACAAATTAAATAACAAAAATTATTATTATATTATTATAATTAATGTTGTGCAAGTATTCATACACGTGTTTTAAAGTTTACAAGAGAATTGCTGTGTTATGTTAGCTAACGATGAACATACATAGCGCTGATACGTTGCTGTGAGATCTGACTTGCCACCTATATGTAAACGGCATTCAGTATTCGCTTTACAGTGATGTTGATAAGTTTGTGTCTTGAGTTAAAAGCCGATAAGATGCAGTAAGATCACTATCAATGCTATACTAAGACCATCATAGTACCGGCCAACCAGAAACCATGGCTGACGGGGAAAGTCCACAGGCTACTGAGAGCCTGGAACGCTTTCAAAGCAGGTGATGAGGCTGGTCTGATATCAGCAAGAGCCAACAGAAGCAGGACAACCCTCCACTTCACTGACAGCAGAGACACAAGGAGCCTGTGGCAGGGGACCATCACAGACCATCATGGACAGACTATACTATACTATAAACCCCGACCACAGACAACAACACCCCTGCACAGAAGACACCACCCCCTCCAGATGACCAGGGGCTGTCCCTGTGTCCAGCCAGCGTGAGGAGATCCCTCTCCAGGATCAATGCTCCCAAAGCTGCAGGTCCTGACAACATTCCTGGTAATGTGCTTAAAGACTGTGCAGAGGGAGGAGCTCACAGATGTCCTCACAGACATCTTCAACACCCCCCTGAGCCAAGCTGTTGTTCCCACCTGCTTCAAGAGTACCACCGTTGTCCTTGTTCCAAAGAAGACTCCTCCATTCTGCTTCAACGACTACCGCCCTGTGGCACTGACCCCCATCATCATGAAGTGCTTCGAGCGGTTAGTCATGCACCACATTAAATCTGTCATCCCTCACTCCCTGGACCCCTAACAATTTGCATATTGGGCCAACTGGTCCACTGATGTTGCAATCTCCACTGCCCTTCACTCAGCTCTCACCCACCTGGACAATAAGGACTAATATGTGAGGATGCTGTTCTTAGACTTTAGTTCAGCTTTCAACACAATCATCCCCCAGCAGCTGATACAGAAACTGGACTGTCTAGGACTAAACACCTCACTCTGCAACTGGTTGTTGGACTTCCTGACTGGAAGACCACAGGTAGTCCCGGTCGACAGCAACACATTCAGCACCATCATGCTGAACACAGGGATGGAGGATGTGTGCTCAGCCCCCTCCTCTTCGCCCTGCTGACCCACGACTGCACACCAACACACAACATCAACCTCTTCATCAAATTTGCGGACGACACTACTGTGGTGGGGCTCATCAATAACAATGATGAGTCAAACTACAGGGACGAGGTGAGCCAACTGGCCTCATGGTGCAGACACAACAATCTCTCTTTCAATGTGGAGAAGACGAGGGAGATTGCTGTCAACTTCTGGAGAGCCTCCACCCAGCACCTCCACTGATCATCAACAGCGCTGCTGTGGAGAGAGTAAGCAACACCAAGTTCCTGGACGTGCACCTCACTGAGGACCTCTCCTGAAGCAGCAACAACTCTTCACTGGCCAGGAAAGCTCAGCAGTGGAAAAGAAGGAAAAAGGAAGGAAAGGAAAAAAGGAAAGAGCTTGGCCTGTACCAGCTCTATATGTAGCTCTATATATAAAGTGTCCTGAGACAACTTTTGTTGTGATTTGGCGCTATAAAAATAAAATTGAATTGAATTGAATTGAATTGAATTTCTTTTATATTTTATATTTCATGTTTATTGCTGTTTGCACCAGGGATTTGAGGGAAACGATATTTCAATTCTGTGCATTTCCTGTACATATAGCAGCACTGACAATAAAGCTGACTTACTTACTTACTTACTCTCAGGGGATGTTGCCTATTTTTTCCCTGATACTACACGATGAATCCACAGTGTTATGTGTCTGTTTAATTTGGCATCTATCAGATACAGCAACCAGCCTGGATTTTAGTGAGAAATCTTGATTTCTGAAATGGTTCACCTCTCATTCCCGCAGTCGGGAGGTTGACGAAGAGGTTGATGTTGTGTGGTACGCTGCTGCCACTGCCAAGGACGAGGACAGACTGCAGCGTGTCATTAGGTCTGCAGAGAAGGTGATCAGCTGCAATCTCCCGTCTCTCCAGGACCTGTACGCCTCCAGGACCCTGAGGCGTGCAGGTAAGATTGTGGCTGATCCCTCCCATCCTGGACACAAACTCTTCGAGACACTCCCCTCTGGTAGGAGGCTGCGGTCCATCAGGACCAAAACCTCACGCCACAAGAACAGTTTTTTCCTGTCTGCTGTCAGCCTTATTAACAAGGCCCGGAACCCCCCCTGACACTCTTCACACGCCACCTCTGCCTCATCTGTCACATTGACACTACCATAACTCTATGCGTTACATTAATGATCTGCTTGGACTCCTTCTGAAAAAACTGACTGTGCTTCTGTTAAAAAAAAAAAAAAAAAAGACTTGTGTATATATATTTATATTGTTATATCTTTTACTTATTGTTATATTTTCTACTATTGTTATATTTTTTACTTACTGTTATATTTTTATTTTTTTAATAGCTTCTTTTAATAGATGTCATGCTCCAACCTCACCAAAGCAAATTCCTCGTATGTGTAAAATCATACCTGGCAATAAAGCTTTCTGATTCTGATTCTGATTCACTAAAATAACACAGCTAACCAACTAGTAGAGTTGCAGAAACAAAACTCAAAGTCTGAAAAGTCTGAATGGAAATACAGTTTATCATTGAGGATGATGACAATGATGCTGAAGTACTTTTCCAGACACGTAAGGAACTGTTCATATGTCACATTTCTTAAAGCATGTTTGGTATTAGCTGTGATGTGTGATGCTCTCAGACTCAAATGCACATTGCTGCATGGGTGTTTAAACATCTTCAGACTAATCTTGATCACCCTTTGCCTATTTACAGACTTTAGAATTAAAATATAACAGTAACAATTACTGAGTTGTGCACATCTAAAAAAAAAAAATCAAACATCATTTTTGTGGAAAATCCCATTCAAGGTTACAGTTTTAGTAAACTTGTCAGTTTTTCAACACACTGACTCCTGTTTGTTGATTGCAAACTGTTTTGTCTTCATAATGTGTAATTATCACTTATTTCTATTGCACAATTGGTTTTGACAGTTTTGACCCAATTCATTTGTGTTTATCAAAGGCCAAAGTGCCCTTGCTCTAATAATGACTTAATTCCAGGCCTGATGTTGTAATTTCCTGTTAATCAACAAACTAATTCTTTCAGCACTAGTTAGTAAATGGGCAGATTACCACATGGTGGAGACATGCGATCTTTGTATTCATCTCAATAAAACAGAACTTCACACAGCTGCTTTGGTCAAAATTCCCAAAACCCATGTGACTTTAGACATCTCTTTAAAACTGTGCTCTCAACGGACCATTTTGTAATATGGCCAGTCAATCATGATTATGAGGCTCTGCCTCCTCACCTCTGTCTTAAGGCCCAGCAGAGATGTCAGGATGCCAAGGATGGAGTTGAGGCCGACCTCCCTGGCCAGCTCTGGCAGCTGGGACGAGTACTGCAGCACGTCCTTCAGAATGTTCACTGCAAGCTGGATCGTCTGAACCGGAGCCTGAGACTAGGGGATGGCAGAAACACACACACACACACACACACACACACACACACACACACACACACACACACACACACACACACACACACAGGAAAGAGGGCGGGGGAGAGAAATCAGAAAAGAGGGTGTTGAGCTGTGTAGTCATAATTCAGGTTTTCTAGCAGACGCAGACTGGCGGTGTTTTGGTGTATCATACCTGTATGACCTGCTGCAGGGAGCGCAGCCAGGAAAGGCAGTGCTGCTGGAACAGATCACTGGAGCTGTCCTTAACCAGCATGGAGAGCAGGCAGAGACCCTCAAACCTGCCGGCACACAATATAGAAATGTTCTACTGATACTACCACTGAAACCTTCTCCTCATTAGTCAGAATTTGGAATCACCCTCCAAAGATTGAGCCAATCAACACCATAGTTCTTCTGGGGCTGCTCAGGTTTAGACAGCATTTGAGAACTTTTTAGTGAATGAAATGGTTATTTATGTGCACAGTCATATCCGTGGTTTTGAATATTTCCTCAGGATTTGTATGTCACTGCTCCAACTGGCAGAATCCGTAATTAATGAATGTGAATGAGGATCAGTAGGGTTGGTCTCCAGTGTGTCAATGTCAAGATTCAGCAGCACATTGTGTACATCCAGACTTCTCTCTGATTTCTCTGCATAACGACATTTTTGATAAGAAGGCACCAGGGCAGATAGTGATGAGCAACCTGGATAAGTTATGTACCCAAATTCATAAAGGGGATGTCCATGTCCATGGGAACACACTCGAAGTCCGGTATTAAAAAGGTATTGTATTGGTCGTGAACCTTAACTATCAGATTACCACTGTATGAAAAAATGTAAATGATACTCAGTCCTGTCTATGAATGAAAAAGCACTAAATTTTACAGAATAGTCCCGTGTGTGTAAGAAGTCATTTAACATCTGTCTTTCTTGTTAAGGTTAACAACTGATCCTTTATGTCATACACTCTTTCACTGTTTTTGAGTGAATAGTGTTAAAAGATGCACCATTTGACACGAGGCAACCTTATTAACACTTGACGATTGGCAAAACTGAGGATAACATTTCTATAATGCCGAAATACACGAAACTACACATTAATAACAATAATAACTGTAACTGCGTTACAACTGTGCAACTCATAAGTTCAGTGATAACTGGGATGTTAGAACAGCTGAAGATGACAAGAGGCATTCATTTTCTCACCTGGTCTTGCTCGAACCCAGTTTGGCATTACTGAAACCCACGAGTGCACCGACGGCGCTCGCGCCCTGTGGAGATAAACAAATATGAGGACACAGTGAAGGTAAAATATGTTAACAACACAGCGACATCTCAGTCGCAGTCCTGCAGTATCTCTAGACATCAGCTCCGCGAACGACAAAGCCTGTAGCTGCTGCAGTACAGCGGCTGCAGGCAGGTAACTAGCTTCCAAGATAACGTGTGTCTCCAGTCCGGGCTCTACCTGTGTCGGGAACACGCCATGTTCTCTGTAGTTGGTCAGTAGAGCAGGTAAATACTCTGGACGTTGTTCTTTCAGAACAGACACCAAACCCTCTGTTAGTCGCATAGCAGACGGGCCGCGCATCCACGCCGATGTAGCCATCTTGCCTCTATGCAAAGTTGACGTCACCAGAGTGCGACAGGGTGACGTAGTTTTGGTGAGCTCATTGTTGTGCAGCCAACCTTCATCCCTCAGTCTTGTAGTGGTGGATTTAGTGAAGCAGATTTAGGTTTACTTCTGTCCACACCGACCCCAGTTGTCTGAACTGCACTGTGTATTAATATATAGTAGAATTAGCTGTGGGAGAGCTGCTGACTGGAGCCGTTTCCTCTCTACCAATGGCTAACGAGCGGCTCAGAGCTCTGGAGGAGGTGGAGAAGGAAATAGCGATGATCCTTCAGTGTGCCGGTGAGGACAGATTTGAGCACAGCGACGACATCTATAAATCAGACTGATTTTGTACTGCTGTGGTTATTCTCCACTTAAGAATGAATTAGACAGGACCGGGCTCCAGTGTTTTGGGGCCCGTCAAGCAGAAGGAGTTTGTTCATCTCGTGTATTCATTTATTTTCTGTTTAAAACATGAGCAGGGCAGGATAACAAACTCAGCAAAGCGGACAGTTGCCCCGGGGGCCTTGACCCCCAAGGACCCCAGAAGTCCCAGGTTCACTGCATTTAACTTCTTAAAAAATTGATTCAATGCAGGTTTCTTTAAAAAACACAATATAAACAAACACAGGGCCTGCGTTATTGTGCAAGCTTGCTTTGTCTTTTTTTCATACATCTTAATGCAACGTAATTGACAGTAAATCTGTGGCATGGTGGTATTTCAGCATAGGAATACTGGTTGGGTTCTGGGTCTGGAGGTGTATGTTGGTTGGACATCACCAAGAGACCAAGTGTAAATTGTTGCCCTGTCCCCAAATAGGTCAGTCTGGATGGATGGATGTGACCATTAAAGGTCCACTGGAAAGGCATTTTTCTTGATGCTGCACTAATCGATATTTTTTCTATTAAAAATGGATCAAATGATTCTAGTGTTTTGTCAATAGAGACTTGCTTGTGACCATAATGGAACATTAAGCAGCGAAAGAGCTAGATGTCTTTCTCAGGAGTTGTTGGAGACCAAAAACAGAGTGAAAAGAGTGAAAATTGGACTTAGATTCATCACAAGGACAGATAGGACTTCTAAAGTAAGCTGATGTTGCCTTTTGTCTGCTGGATGTGTAAATTGGTAACTATTTGCAAACACATTCATCATATCAACTATAAATTGATCATCTGTTACACTTTGTGTTTAGAGCTTGTTTTCTGCCCCTTTGAACACAGTTATGTTTAAGTTCTGTAGTCAGTGACCAATTGTAAATTCAAAATCATATTTTTGCCATTGTTAGCATGTCGGTCCACAAAACTGACACGCTTCTGTATGCATCCCCTGTCAGGTAATATAGTTCTGGAACTCTCCAAAGACAAACACAATGCCAGCCTCTTGGACAGACAGCTGATCCAGTTCCAGAGCTCCGTCAACAGAGTGGAAAGTGAACTGAGCGGCCAGATCCGTTACCTCACACAGGTCAGACACACAGTAATAGTATTAGCTTTTTTTTTTATTTGTGCAGAATAGCCCTGAAGACCACTGCTGTGGTGCACCACAACAGTGCTGTAGTGTCTCATAGTTCATGTGCCCTAAGTAGTAGTTATATGTATTAGTTGTTACAGCTAAATATATCTTTGCATATTGGCTAAGACAGTATGAAACACCTCAATAGTTTTGTGTCAAAGCCATAACTGAAAAGCTACGTATAAAGTTATATAGACAGTATGTCCTGAAATGTGTAGAGCAATCATCCACTAATCAGAAGGTCAGTGGTTCACCAGTCCCTGGCTCCTGCAGTCTGCATGTTGAAGTGTCCTTGGGCGAGACACTGAACCCCAAAATTTTCCTGGCTTTTCCCCAGGTAGCTACTGGTCAACCTCATGAAGGCTCCACTTATTCAGCCAGGAAGGACTGTCAGATGGCACTGAATAGAGCTGAATATGCCAAGGTCAAACTGGGAGAACTGGGACGGACCTGTGAAGTCATGCTGGAGCAGCAGCAGCAGCAGCAGCAGCAGCAGCAGCAGCAGCAGCAGACATAAGAACAGAGAGGAAAATTCGTTGGCTGGTGAAACAGTGATCACTAAGCAGCATTTCACCGTCATACCTGATGTGACTGTATCTACCCTCATTCTCCACTTCTACCAACAGCCTTAAAATCTTTTCATGGATCCTTTTTATTACAAATTCTGAAGTATCACAAGAAACACAAAGAAGAACCTAAAGAAGAAATGTTATATACAAGAAGTCTGATTTTCTACACAGTGTATGTTGCATTTCTAGGTACATTTTTTTTGTTGGGTCATTCTGTTCATTTTTCCTAGTCATGTCCATAGCAGGCCAAATGTAGACCTTGTTGAGATACTTTCAACAACTACAAAGAAATTTATCAGGGTCTGGTTTATCTGTGGAGCTTATACAGAAGAGCCACAGAGTTGCTGAAATGTCCACATGCCAGGAAATGGCCACCCAGGACCTTGGTACATTGTATGACAGTCTTAGATCAAGGCCAAGTGAAAGAGGCCTGACGCTTCTTAGAGGATGGGGTCGAACAGGAAGACGCTTCACTTTCAGATCAAGTGTTGTACACAGTGAGTAAAGCCAAGTTTGTTGCCCAAACCTTTTGACAAGTCTCTTGTCGCTTCAAAACCTCAGTTACATACAACAAACTGCTAACTGCAAACTTGTTAACTCTTGAAACATGATTATATTTGTCCTGCATGCTCTTAAATCTGGGCTTGTTTTGCTTGCTCAACAATATTGTGGTTAAAGATGAACTATGCAACTGACCACAATTCTCTGAACTTGTCATTTGAAAAGTTCTCATTATCTATTATCATTATCAGATAAGATCACATTACCCTTAGTTTTCACAAGCAAAAAGAAGAATTCCTGTGAAATCTTTAACAAAATAAAGACATTTTTAGTTACAACACTTGATGATTATTTTTACATTTTAACATGAAACCAGTAGAGTGTCTTGTAATATGTTTTGATATTATATTGTGAAATTTTCATACTACCATGTCAAATATGAAGCTTTGAACATGATATATAGCTACAGTGGCTTGTAAATACATGCTGCAGCTTTACATGTGCAAGTAAAATGGGGGGGCAGACATATTTCGTATTCTAAAATCGTGCATCTGTATAGCTTCAAAAATACAAGAGCCAGTTGAGAGATACCAACTGTGACACAGCAAAAGACTGTAGGAGGCATCTTTTTCAAGAGAACTGATATCTCCAAAAGATGTGTGGTGACCAAGACAAAAAAGTTTCTGTAGAAGAAGTCCAGTGAAGTTATAGTTGATTGTCTAGCTGTTCAATGTACATGTCAAATGATTATAACAGTATAGAAAGAATAATCCATGTATCGATGGCTCTAGTGCTCCAGCGAAACCTTTTTTGTATGAACACTATGGTATGACCCATCACTCTGTCCCAATTCCATACTTGTGAAGAATGAGAGAAAAAGGCATTATAGCCCAAATAATAAATTGCAGGCTGATATTAGTTCATCACAGATATATTACCATTGGTTTATATACTGGCCAATTATTAGTAGTGCACTGACAACATAACAGGGTTAGTATATTGTAATGTTTCATAATGTCAAATAAATGTCAACTATTTGTCACAAAACATATTAACTATATAGTGCTATCTCTGAATAACAAGTGTATTTTGTATAGGTGCACTAAAGAAGAGCTGATCTCATACTGGCAGGCCAAAGCTAGATTCAAACAGCTCTTGGCTGTTGAACAGATATCAGACATGTACTGTATGATGAGAATCTTTTCACTGTTAGTTCACCCCATTGATATATGCAAGCATGTTCCGCTATATAAAAATTAATTCATCATAAAGAGGTTGAGACCAATCAATAGGAAGAAGTAAAAATTCTGTTATTGCTCTTAACAGTTTCACTGATACCTGAACAACTGATCGATCATCAGTGTAAAATACTGCGTTTATTCCTCTGCTGGAAATATAAATCCTGAATCACAGCAGCATGGATAATATTGATATCAGCAGAATGAAAACTCAGAGTCAAGCAGCATCCTTCAACATCCTCCTGTAACCTCACTTAGCCAGCTAAATTTACACTATAGTGGCCTGACACAGTGACCATCTCCCCTGTTTTTACACATGCAATCAGCAGATTTCTTAATTTGTTGACTGGTCTTTTAAAAGGCACATCTAGTAGCCCATACAGGATAAATGGTTCAATTAAAAACAACTGGGAACATTCAGGAGGTTGTCTTCACATGTTTGGCTGGCTCCTCATCTTCTTCTTGGCTTCTGTGGTTGAGTTGCCTGTAAGCTTCCACTCAGACAAGCAACCCAGCTGGTGAAACAGGAGGAGCTAACAAAAGGGTTCACCCTCATCCTTCATCCCTGTTAACCGCAGGCGAGCAAAGTCTTCAAAGACAAAGTCATCGACCTGAGAGGAAGTACTAAAAAGAGAAGAAATGTTATCAGCTGCCTGGATAAAACAACTCATTACTGCAGAAATGAAGGCTAGGCTGGTTCAGTGTTTATGTTGACCAGTCTGAAGACCTAAAGATCACAACATTTTTCACAACAAATATAGGCAGGAACATTCAGCCGATGAAGATTCATAAGTATGCAGATGATAGTTATCTACAGTGGACAGACTTGCGTAAGAAAAATTCTTGTAATAGAAAATATTTCAGAATATGTCTGGATCAAGTGTAAAGCTACTGTGACATCGCCCATTGCTTTGTGGACTGACTCAAGTTTGGCATTACTATCACCATCTTCTTTTTTATTGCCAGAAATGACCATATTTGTATGAGAGGGTAAAGCTTTGGAGGATATGCATTGCTACACCTCTATCCTGATTGATTCTGACTGAGAAACAGAGGAGACACCATGGTAGCGACTTGTCAATCAAAAGGCAGAAACCTAAAGCTTTATCATCTATTTTGCTCTAAATGGGACAATAATTTACAAAATGAACATCATGCTGTATTGAAGAAGACTTGAAAGTAGTGATTGAGACCATAACTTTATTAGGAAGCTGTTTACTGACATAAAAATCAAATGAAAAGTGTAGTGTCATTTTTCTCATAAGCTTACATACAATCTGACTTCTTTTAGCAGGCTTTGGAGTCACCCCCTGCTGGCCAGTAGAAAGTATGCAGGTTTAAGGCCCCCCTCTCTGCTTTTTACAGTCTGTTATGAATGAGAAATTAAAGGGACCTTGTGGAGTTTTCTTGTAAACAAACAAAAGTTCTGTTTACATTCAGCGTAACTCACAGAAAACGCATTATTACATGTAATGAAGTGGGACAAACACGATGAATCTATTTCCTTCCTCATAAAAATACATATATATATTTTTGGAGTTTACATGAATGTTTTCGAGCATGCAGTCCTCTTCCCTGCCTTTGCTGGCATGTTGCTATGCTTCTTTGCAGGAATAAAGTATGGAACCACTGTTACCTCAGATTGTCGACATGCTTGTATATGCACATATTTGATATGTGATCCAAACAATGCAAGGGCCCACACATAAAAACAGGGCTCCAAAGCACTACTACTCATCTTTAACTCCAAAAAATCTATATAAATTACAATGCAACTTATATGTGCATGTTACATGCTATCTACTGTGATGGAATTTTCTATCACAGGCCTTCTGCACAGTTAGGAGCCCAAAGGTCTCAAGGTTGGACAACACAGAGACGTCAGACAGACACACATTAACATTATATTTAGAGACCATTCTAGCAGACAGCAGATAGGTAACCTCTGCCCCTGTTCTTATTATGGAGGTAGCCAAGGTCTTATAGATAAGCCGTACAGACATAAAGCAGACCAATTTTTGGAGGATTGCTCGAGTTCACATTTTAATAAGGAATTACGTCAAAGTGTCCTCAGTTAAAGGGTTGGAGGTCAGGGCATACGTAAGTACAGTAGGAGCTATTGTTTGGTTTTGACTATCCAATAGAGTACCACAAATGTAGAAGGTAAGTATAGAATATCCGTAATAGGGAATAGTTCAAGGAGTAGAAGGGAAAGCATGTGACATTGGAGGTATTAATACACTTGTGGACATTATGTTGCTCATCAACTTCTCCTTGATGCATCAAGCCTGCAATTAATACTTCTGCATAAGACATCTGAAGTCTCCTGGTGAACTTCTTCCTTCAGCTCACAAGAATTTCCACCACATCTACCATTCTCTGAGTTTTATTTTGAATGTTGGACTACAAACTCATCACTGTTAATTTAAACATTAATTGGATGGACCTCAGGGACTATATGGAAGAAGATTAATTTGCGTACTTTTTCATCTACAAAGCCATTCTTGGTTAATCTAACATTTAGTTAACTCACTGTAAAACATGTGTAAACACTGATCAAAAAGCATCTCCTGGTTCAATTTGCAGCTCTCTAACTCAGTGAAATGTGACATTTCTCTAATTCAAACCTTTGTTTTATCACAGGACTCAAATCACAAACAAAACACACACACGCACACACACACACACACGCACACACACACACACACACACACACACACACACACACACACACACACACACACACACACACACACACACACACACACTTACTTCATGTCGAACTCTATGAGGTTTGAGTCCACAGGACCATCAGCCTCTGGAGCAACTAGAAACAAGAACCAGTCAAGTAAATATTACACTGTAATTCTCCCAGCTCACACAGCTCTACTGTTAACTGTTTGGTTGAGATGGTTAAAGTTAGTGTAAGGAGCTGGGGAATGCATGATGTCAGTGACTGTCCTCACAAGTATTTAAGTACAAACATGTGTGTGTGTCCTACTTTGCTGTGCTTGGGTGCTGGGCTGGTCTGTAGGTTTGGGATGCATCAGGACAAAAGGCAGCTCCACTGCTACATCCCTACATGCACACATGCACATATGTGCACACACACACACACACACACACACACACACACCCATAGAATTTGGGGAAAAAGGCAGTCTTTCTCCAATGTGTATAAAATTTGCACCCCAATTCAGAGGCTGCATTTCTAAGCCAAAGGTCATTTCAGGCCATTAAAATCCACTGTTTGTTGTCTTTATTAAAAATCATGAATGATTTGAATCAAGGCTAAATTGTCATGTCTAGGGGTTTTAAATGCTGGAGTAGTGTGGACACCAGGCATAAACGTAGCAAAAGTTATGCATTTTAAAATGAAAACATGATAGTGTGGATGTAACCAAGACAAAAATATTAAAAGAATACTCCACTGATTTAGCATCAGATTTCTGTAACATTGTCAAAATCATTGTGGACAGTTTAAATGTATTCAAACTGATGTAGCAGTACCAGTTAAATCATCTTTTTTATTCTATATATTTTTCTATACAGCATGTGTTTCTAGGAGTTCCCCTATAAAATTGGGGTTCAATCCAGGTTTAAATAGGGGTTGCTTCTATTCTTCTGTTATTTCTGAAGATGGTAACTTCTTTGGAATTTTTTCTCAGTTTCTTATATATTTACTCACAAAAACAATAAATCCTTTGTTAATTTCCAGAAAACAACCATTGCTGTGGAAAAGCTCAAGTGTGTTCAACTACCCTGCAAGAGACACCACCAGTTTGACTTTGACTTTGTAGGACACCAGGATGCCCATCATCTCCTTGCTGGTCCCTTCTTTCATTCTGCAAGACACACAGGACACATACAAACAGTGATAAAAGAAACAATTAATGTACATATTCATCAGTATACATGAGTCTGTATGTTTCTTTGCTTAAAAGAAAATCCTTTTCTGTCAGGTGCATGTGTATATCTGTGTTTACATGGTGCTGGACGCCAGATTGGTGTCTTCATGCTTTAGCTTTCCATCCAGGGCCAGGCCTCTCTTTTCCCTATTGGCACCCAGCATGGGGGTCAGAGTATAGACATGGCAGGAGGTGGAGCTGGGAGAAACCTGGTGACTGAGGTTGGTAGTGAGGATAAAGGTCAGGGAGAGAGGAGCAACATGGGAAGAAAACATGGGAAAGATTAAGAGTGACCCGTTTGCACTGAGTTGTAACAAGGAAATGAGACTTCGAGCATGAAAAAAAAAAGACGTGGGATATAATAGCACATGTGGGGTATAATACATTTTGATACTTTCAGGAGGTTGGCTGTTAATGTTTAAATCAATGTTCCATTGTGCTTGCATTTGCATATAAAATAGTATAACCTACATATATATACAATTAACAGTTATTAACGTGAAGTAAAGTTATTAATATAGATTGTAGGGCTGTCAACGAATATCCTACATTTGAATATATAGTCAAATTGCAAGAAAAAAAAAAAAAAGTTGGTGGTGATTGTTAGAACAGTGAAAGATGAACCAAGAAGGTTTTGGTGAGTTTTATTTAGTCTGTTTGAATGAAGTGCGTTTTATAATGATAACATTACTATTCGTGTAAATGGAGTCTGAGATCTTGGTGAAAGTGATATAACAGCTGTTTCTGCTTAAACAAACTGGATCTTTCTCCTTAACAAAAAGGTCTGTCTCTGTAGAGATCCTTTCCATAATGTTGTCAGACACTTAGAATAACAATAGGAGCCTGTCAGTGGCGAAAAACAAACCCTTTCAGTGGACATGTTGATGGTGTGCAAACATTGCAGTCTATTTTGCAGCTGTCATCTGCAGCACTCTCAAATTTAAAAAATTGTTGTCTCCATTTGATACTTAGACAAAAAACATAGGATAACAGGGTCCATAAACATTCAGTCAGCAATATTTGGCCAGAATTTCTCCCATTGGTCAGGGCATTAAAATCTGCACACAACTTCTCTTGCATTGATTGAGAATGAAATGTAGGTCACGTACGAGCGACAGCAAGGCACAGGGCATTATTTTATCTGTGTATTTTGTATGGTGTAGCTTTGTTAAAATACACATTTATGTTGACATAAATATACCTACACAAGTAGTTTTCGAAATTGAATGGTTCAGACCAAGTGTTTTTTGCAGAAGGAATCATTCGTCATCATTTTTTTGACAGCCCTATGTATTGTTAGGCGAACATGACCTGTGGATGGTGGATACATCGAATTAGATTCTTGCAGATATACTGGAATATGTGTAGATGTCAGCCAATAAGTAACTCCAATAAGTTCTTAAGAAAAAAAATTCTAAGAGATCCATATCCAATAAAAATGTTATTTATTTTACATTTTTTATCTAAAAACTATATTGGCTAACATATTGTTATCAAATACTTTAAAGTCTCATATATCGATATCCATCAGTTGGGGTATGCCCATAATTCTTGTGGATGTACATCATCAGCATGACTGTATATCTTCATGGTGTCCAACCCTTGAAAACTCAGTTTCAATTGAAGCAGTGGTGAAAAGGAGCATAATATTATTGAAGAGGAACTCACTCTGCTTCAACCTGGGCAACCGGACACTTATACTGAGCCATGGAGAAAAGACAGATATCAGCATACTGACGAACTGAGAGAAGGACAGGAGAATTATTTTAGTTTTTTTTTTTTTTTTTTTTAAGCCATAAGTTGCATGTCAGTTCTAGGTCTAATTACAGTAGATGCAAGATGCAGTACTTGTAATTCTTACTTTAACTGTAGCACTCAATAACAGTAAACTGTTGTTCAAAGTGGTGCAATATTTCTTCTAGTTGTTGATTCGAAGTGATAATAATTGAAACAAGAATGTCAGTGCGTAAGTGCAGGTGGAGTTACCAGATATCTTCACCCTCTTTACAGTTTTGGTGGAGTTGTTGGTGACTTGGACATTGACACTAATGGGCTCACCATGGTAGTACAGCTAGGGAGAGACAGAGACTTAGCAATGTGTGTATCCATGTCATCAAATAGCACATCAAAGTGTGTAGTTCTATTACCTCCTTATCTAGTGAAGCCTCTAGGTGTAGAGATCGATCAGACATCAGGAAGCTGCGACTGGTCTCTACCATTGGCTGTGGACCTGGCTTCTCTGGAGCATACTGAACTTTCCTGATCACCAAATGCACAGTATTCCTACATACACAACAAATTCATATGCATGCATACATCTCCACATTCTCCACAAGTCATCAGCACAGATAGCTGTGACAGGGACTGCAGTACAGAAACAACTGGGCATTTCAAACTGGTACAATATATTAGGTGGTGTCAAATAATATGTCCAGTCTCTAATGTTTCTTTGAGTACCACACTTTATATCTCTCTATGGGTGTTTGTTTGACTGTAGTCTCAAGTGTCTGAATGTGTTGAACCTTTGGTGGCTCTTCTCCTCCACAGTCTTGGCACAGAACACTCGAAGCTCATAGTCCACACCACATGCCTTCCCAGTGTCTTCTGGTCCTGGCTGGAGGGTCACTGAGCATGGCAGGTTCTGTGGAATCTAACAGACCCAAACACACAAAGTGAAATATAAATTGTAGCTCTAGGTGCATACTGAACACTCTAATTCAAGCATCTTATTGTCCTATGTACAACACTTACAGTCATTGGCAATGAAATTCTTGGATCTCAGGCTCTATATATAAGGGCAAATAATGTATGACGATTTCGTGCAGGACGGGATTATTACAGTACTGAGCAGTTTTCATAACTCTCTGTAGAGCCTTACGGTTGAGGGCAGAGTATTTTCCACACTAGGTGGTGATGCAGCCTGTCAGGATGTTCCTAATGGTGCACCCATTGAAGCTGCATAGTATCCTGGGACAGTGGGAGATCCTAGCAATGCATGCTGCTAGGCAATAGCCATAGACACATCGGAAATTCACATGGACATGCATGGCTAAGGCCAGGCATAAATAAGACTAGGCTTAAGTTTTTTGGTACAACCCACTTAATTTGTGGTGTGGGATCAATAAAGTCTTATCTTATGTAAATCCACTTTAAATACTGGTCATAACAAAGACAGACTCACCAGTTAAGACCTGGCTAATCTCTATAAACACATATCTGCATATGAATGCAGGGGCAAGATTTTGGTATCAGAAGTATTCTGGTTTCTCTTTTGTATTCCAAGTAATATTGATCAATCATGAGCATGTGAGCAGGCTTTGGTTGCAAGTGAGTAAACAGTCTGTGTGGAGAACAAAAGAGATGGATCACATTAGTCGAAATTCAATCTTGAAAATCAAGTTTTAAACAATGACTGGCATGCAGAAGAAGTTTTGGCCTGGATATCCATTATCCAGATATCCACTGGCTACAATAGAAGCCCCAAAATACTGGCCATTGTCCCAGATGCTAAATCGTTGTCAGACAATAGTCGATGGGTTCCGAGATTGGAACCAGCCTTTGTGAAGACCAATTGGTGCCAGCCATCCCTGGAGACTCTGTTGAGCCTACTCAGCCTGTGGAGGAAGAAGAGCCATTGTCTTGCTGTCTTTGTGATGGTGTTGGTGTGGTGGGTCCAAGACAGGTCCTCATTGATGTGAACTGATGAAACTGATTACTCTCTCAAACACAGTCCCAATGACATTGAGATGGAGGTTGTCCTGGCAAGATGTCAGGGTTCTGACATTCACTCTGTAAGCCTCTTATCATCGTGATCAGGCCAAAGACAGTTGTGTCGTCAGAAAACTTGATGACGGTGTTGGAGCTGTGGGTCACCACTCAGTTGTGCTTGAACATGGAGTACAGAGAAGGGTTGAGCACACAGCCCTATGCGAGTCAGGGTGGCGGATGTGGTGGTGCCTATCCACACAATCTGGGATCTGCCCATCAAGAGGTTCAGGATCACAGTCACAAAGTGCAGCGTTGAGTCCCATGTCTCTGAGTTTGATGATAAGTTTGGATGGGACAATGGTATTGAATGCTGGACTATAGTGAACAGCATTGAGCAGTGAGAGGTTGAAAATGTCTGAAAATGCCCCTTCCCATTCTTCCCTGGATTCAGTTGTCAGGTCCTGGTGGTGAATGGACTGCCCCTCTGGGACAATGACCATGTCTGGGATCAAGGGATTGAGCCAAGGTTCTGTGAAAACCATAATGTTACAGTTCTTGGTGTCACATTCAAAAGCAATCCTACTCCTAAATTCCGTCATCTTATTATCCAGTGACTGGACATTTACTCGAAGAATACTCAGTAGATGTTAGGATCCTCTAACTTGTCTGGTCCTAATGTTCCCTTTTTCCCTTTTCCCTTAGTGTTATGTGTCTGTCTCTCTGTTCCCCTGTCGATTTTAGCTAGGTATGTCACTGCACTCAGCTGGCTCCACCCTACCAGCAGCGTACCTGGGGCGCATGAGCCTGATTAGGGCTGAGTATTTAAGGAAGGCTCTCAGCTCTGCCTGTTGCCGAATTATCCTGATCTCTCCCATGAGTTTCCAGTGAATTTCTCTTGTGAGTATCTCCCAGTCTTTTGCCGGTTGCTCTCTCAGTACTTTTGTAAGACTTTTGACAGTCCTTTTCTTTTTGCCACTCACATGTGCTCTTTTGTTTCAGTGCCTTCCAGCCACGTCCAGTGTTTGTCCTGCCTCAACCCACCTTGTGGTTTTCTTGTGTTTGTTATCTCCTCTCTTAGTAAGCACGTTTTGTGTTTGTTTAGCTCCACTCTTTGAGAGTGTGTTTTTGTTGTTCTTTCCAACTAATTGGCTGTAACCTCAGTTTACAGTGGAGTTAATGATGCTCATGTGAGATGAAGGGCTAGGTGCACCAGTCTGTGGTAAATCTTACAGTGAAGCTGAAGGGGTAAGCATGCTGACCCAGCTTCTTCAGCAGCCTCTCCTGCAGATGGCTCAGAGGCTTCCTTTCCTCTTGTAGAGGAGGGAAGGCCTGGACAGTCTTAATGTACAGATCCTTCCGGAAAGAAAGGCCCAGGACATCCAGGTCCTCCCGACCATAACGAAATGCACAGGTCAGTGTTACAAACACTGAGAATGGAAGAAGACATTGATTAAACGGGTCATTCAGTCATCAAATCAGACAGCCTGTCACTTTGTCTAGTTACTTTATATCAAGTTTTCTTACCTTTTCGATCTTTCAGATACTCTGGGTCCACAAGGAACACTCCATCTAGAGAACACACACAGATGCACACACACACACCCATGCACTGAAAAGTACATCCAACTGTACTCCGTCACTGCCTGGATTAGACTGTGTGTTCCTCAACCTAAATGAAAATGACAGTGTGTGTGTGTGTGTGTGTGTGTGTGTGTGTGTGTGTGTGTGTGTGTGTGTGTACATATACAAAAACACACATACACACACATATATATATAGACTCACCTACTGGATCTGTGTGATCTAAGTGGTCAACAAAGTCTCGCTTCGGTAGGTAAACTGTGAGCTGTGGAAAGAGACAAGCAGAAAGGAGAATGGAGTGATTAGAACAATCCACAACAGGAGATGTTCAAGAGAGGAAGAAACAATAATAAGAATCCCTTCTCACCCACACATCCTACCTTGCAGTTGGGGCTGGATTTCTTAAAGACTCTGTAGAAGGATGGACATGCATTGTTACCATGGTGTACATGAAACTCAAATTTGGGATTCATTTAATATTGCTAGAATAGTAACCTGGGCTGTTGTATATAACCCGTTAGATCTGAAATGTTGTGTGCGCTTTCTGCTACAGAAATTCAATGCAGTGTTATATTCAAAAATGTCCTTCAACATTATCCAAGCAATGCAACACCTATAGCTTAAAAAGGAGAAGCACTGAGCGCTTTACTGTTCAGAAGGTCATTAACTCTGCACTGCTTTTCAAAACAGACACCCCCTTTCAGCCCACTCAGAACAGTGGTCCTGTTAGTTTTATAACTGTTATAGTTATAACTGTTTTATAAATGTTCTCTACTGTCGTTTGTGATGTGTGTGAGCCCTGACAATGTTGGTTATATTGAGTATGTGTGAGTATGAAAGCTGAGCAGTCTTTTATACATGAAGCCCCTCATCTTCAATATGTGCGATAATTTAGATTTACTCCCCATTCAGTTCTCATGCATGCTGTCATATTGTGATGCACAGCAAACAAAAAAAATGTTATTTAATAAAGGTGATAAATAAAAAAAATGAGTGACAATGGCTGTCCTTTTTTGATGATGTAATTCATTACTACGTTGTTATAGGTGCATTAGGATTTGTATAGTATAGTGGTTCTACAAGCAAGCAAAAGTGCAAACATTACAGCAATGCATTGATGTATAAAAATTTACTTTCACTTGTACTTAAGTAATTTTTAAAGCATGTATTTTTGAATACCTGAGTATATTTAAAAGCAATTAAGATAAGATAAGATAAGATAAGATAGACTTTATTTATCCCACAATGGGGGAAATTCACGTTACAGCAGCAACAAGACAGAGTGCAAGAAGTCAGAGGACAAGAAGACAAAAAATAAAAACATAACAAGAATAAAAAATATTGCACAAATGTTATATACCTTATGGTAATTTACAATATATACAATACGTACACACTAATTTAAAGATGACGATTGCACATGAAAACAGAGGTTATCAGTACAACTTGCATTTGAGTGGATGTTTATTGTGCACTGTTATATAGTCTGATGGCTGTGGGCAGGAAAGACCTGCGGTAGCGCTCCTTCCTGCACTGGGGATGTAAAAGTCTTGTGCTGAAGGAGCTGCTCAGGGTCCTCACAATGTGGTGCAGGGGGTGGGAGGAGTTGTCCATGATGGATGTCAGCTTGGCTAACATCCTTTTGTCTGCCACCTCCTCGATGGAATCCAGTGGGCAGCCCAGGACAGAGCTGGTTCTCTTAGCCAGTTTGGTCAGTCTCTTCCTGTCTCTGTCCGTGCTGCCCCCTCCCCAGCACACTATGGCATAAAACACTACAGAGGCCACCACAGTGTCATAGAAAGTCCGTAGTAGAGCCCTGCACACACCAAAGGACCTCAGTCTCCTCAGCAGGATTACTTTTGTACTTTTACTCGAGTAATGTTTTGACCAAGCTACTTTGACTTGTAGTGGAGTAATATTTGACCATTAGTATCTGTATTTTGACTCAAGTACTTGGGTTGAGTACTTCGTCCACCACTGGTTGTCAGACGTCATGTTGGTAAAGACTGTGATCTGTGCTTATTTCCACCAGTATCAATCTTGTTTATTCAATGTTAAACCAACCACTGCATTTACTTTCTTGCTGCGGTTTGGATAAGAAACATCATCATCACGTTTGTGTGACTATCTTAGCTATAGTATAGTAGTGGCTATAGTTCCAGCACATAAGTCCTCCTGAAACCTCATGTTGCCATTTTCACTTTTCTCTTTTTTTTACTGTTGAGGCACAACGTTTTAATCAATTAGGATAGAGTCAGGCTAGCTTTCCTGCCTGCTTTCAGTTTTTATGCTAAATTAGGCAGACCTTTTAATTTCACTCTCAGAAAGCAAGCAAATGAGCATATTTCCCAATATGCTGAACTCCTTGAACAACATAGTAACTTCCTCCAGAATCCATCGTGAAAAACTCGAAGTTCATGGGGGAGATATTCTGATGTACTTAAGAAACTTTTTAATCCTTGAGGTACACACAAAGTACACAGATGAGTGTGTGAACAATGGCACTCACGTCACAACTGTACATTAAAATCAAGTATATTTGCGATTAAATTCTGTAAATTTGTCAACTATTGGAGTACAATTTTACATTAATATACATAAAGTTGGTCAAAAGCAAAGCAGGGAGAAAAGAACAGCGTGTCCCCGCTAAAGCTAAACAGGAAAAGGGTGAAGTGTATTCCAGGAAATGTGGCCAGTGTATTCCAGTAATGTCTATGGCAGGAATTATAATGTGACCGTTGTGATTAATCAGCCAACCTTTGGAGTCCGTGTGTATGACCAGAATGAAAACATTATTGTAGAAAAAGATTGTTGTAAATGGACCGGTCTACAAGTAGAGCTGTTGTCTAGACCATTCAGACCAATCAGCTTTACTGACTTTATGCACACCACTGCAACTTTAAGAACACTACCATGTCCCTGTGCAGGAATGTGCTGTGTTTTACATTCTGAGGAAAGAAAACAGGGGTAAGAACAAAATGCACATCCTGATTATCAACAAAAATGTCCTTTACTTTCTCAACACAGGAAATGTGAACCCTTTCCTGTCGACCCTTTATCCTAAAGGCAGAAAAAAAACCCTTCCCATGAACTGAGTATGGAGCTACTGAGGTCAGCACAGAGGACAGTATATATCCCTGCTTAACTAACCCATGGTGTTATTTAAATGTTCACACTGTACAATTTCACAAAACTAGCTGATGTAAACTAGATGTTCTTGCCACAGCTGGAATAAAATGAAAACCAAATATCCAAGTGTTAGACAGCTGAACTGCCTTGCAGACTCTGACCTCAAAGAGTCTGGGTCTCTGTTGCTTCTCTCAAGACTGACACTTGTGCAAAGTTTAATGTTGAGATAGTAATTA
This sequence comes from Chaetodon trifasciatus, assembly GCA_037975065.1. Lineage (NCBI taxonomy): Eukaryota > Metazoa > Chordata > Actinopteri > Chaetodontiformes > Chaetodontidae > Chaetodon > Chaetodon trifasciatus. Next base: position 453,888 of record JBBMOE010000074.1, read on the forward strand.
ACATACAGCTCTGATTGGACAGTTATTTTCTATTTTATGTTCTCCCTACACTGACACATGACAGTAGTATAGTTCATTTTCTGAGCAATGGGTTTCCATGCATTATTTTTCTTGTGTACGTCCTGGTAGTTTATTAAAGTTAGCTATCTGATCTAAAGCTGTCTGAAAGAGTCAGGAAGTTGTTGACTGCGACAATGACAACTAAGCACTTTTGCGTAGCTGAGTGGAGTAGACAAAAACATTGTGTCTCTGTTTAAAAACTCCTTTTTCTGCAAACCTCAATTCCACTTCTCCTTATTTCTAATGCTATGAATGGCCAATTTTTACACTGCACAAGAAATAACAAACGTGTCGTTGTCGAGCTACAACACAAGCAGGCAGCTACCTGAATTAATGCAAACTTATTTAAGTAGTTTATTTTACAGAATAGAAAATCCTTGGTGCCTGTGTCTCTCCAACCCTTGTCTCATCCATACTCTTTTGTTTTTTGCACACAAACAGCTTGGTTCACCAGCTTCAGGCAGATATCCATTGCTGGAGAAAAAAATCTCCTGTGACACACGTGGTCTTCCATCCTTTCCCATGACACTTCTCACGTGTGTTTTGTTGACTAAATGTAGTTTGGAGAGCAGACAGACATGTTGAGGATTCTTCCCACTGAAATGTCTTGCAATGCGTGACCCTATGGCTGATCACTCTTCTAATGTGCAAATCACAAGAAGTGTGATCAGATGATGAGTTGGAGTGCACCTTGTAAAACTGATTTGTACTGGAATTGTATTTTCCCTACACTACAACAGCAGTTTTCAAAATTTTGACACTAATTAGAGCACTGATTGCCTATTTTTTTTTTTTTTTTTTTTTTTTTTAATGTTTCATTACAGAAAGTGTGTGAAACCCATCACCAAAATAGCCTTACATTCAGTCATTATGTTACTTTTGGATTGAGTTATGGTGAAAATAACAAACTTCCCCAACCCTAAACCAAATTACTTTGACAACCACTGCTAGAAGATGCAAACATTTCAAGAACGCCTTGGAAACAAGTCAGTGTAACTTATTTCGTTTGACTTGTGTAACTCAATGCCGTCCACGTCAAAGTTTTCTCACGGAGAAGCAAATACGGCTCGTACATTCTGACACCCAGTGTTCACCACGGTGACATGTCGGTCACGCGTGAGGATGTTACGCCACACTCTCAAAACGTTTGTGTTTTGTGGCTATTTAACGCTGCGTTCAGGTCAAACCTAACAGGAATTCACTCTTCAATTCGAGATGACTATCAAATCATATTTACTTAAAGAAATCTGTAATTTCAGCCCTCCAGAATCTACTATGGAGCCACAGTCATGTGAATCAGGTCAGATGTTTATTATGGACTACATGTAGAAGGTCTGTTTCAGGACTTTGTTTGCAGATAAACAACATCGGTCCGCTTTTAAAGAGGCTTAGACAGTTAACAGAACGTATGTCTTCTTTCCCTTCACTGACAGCACAAATGAAACAGCTGGACTTTGTCTTACCTGGTTCCCGCTCTGTCTCCCATCTCCTCGGTCCTGTGTGGTCAGTATTTCTCCTCTCTGCCGTGTCTCCTGTCTGTGCTGGTCTATTGTCCACTGCTGCCAGCTTTTTGGATTATTGAGGATGTTTCCGTAGTTCTGGGACAAAAACCACGCCTCCGCCAAACGCTGGACACCACAATCACCAAACAACTGTGATAATCACAGTCCACACACTCCTCCTCCTCCTCCTCCTCCTCCTCCTAATACTACTACTATTAGTGCTATTATTAAACTGCTACTGTTAATATCAGGAAAGATAAATGTGACTAAATACATTTATTTAAGTATGTACCGGAGTACTTTTGTGTCTGTACTGGGGTAAATGCACTCAACAGTGGAAGAAGGACTCAGAACCGTTACTTAAGTAAAAGTACCAATATCTCAATGTAAAACTACTCCATTACAAGTTCAAGTCCTGCATTTGCAGAGGTACACAATGATTATCAACTTCATGTCATCAGCAGTAGTGGTTGTGCAGTAAAATGACCCCGTGGCTCATATTATTATATATGATATGAGTAGATTGTAATGCATCAACGTGCATTTTAGTGTTGTAGTTTCTCCAACTGGAGCTAGTTTGAAAAACTTTATATACTTTATAAAAACTAAGCTCGGACACACAGTTGTCTATTATTGGTTTTACCTTTATCCTTGATTTTTTTTTTTTTTCTTAGTTTATTAGTTATTTAAATGATACAATCTAAGAGGTTTAGAGAGGAAATCTGGTTGAACAGCTAACAGACATGTGAAACATGACACAGAGCCCAGTGTAGACGGGAAATAAGTTATATATAGAGCCAAGATCCTGTGGGACTTCCAGTTCCAGACAGACAAACTGGTGATGGCGAACCAACCAGACCAAGTGGTGGTAGGCAAAGAACAGAAGACAGTCACAGTGGTGGATGTAGCGATCCCAAGTGACAGTAACATCAGGAAGAGAGCACGAGAAGCTGGAGAAATACCAGGGTCTCAAGGAGGAGTTGGAGAAGATGTGGGGCATAAACGCAAAAGCGGTCCCAGTAGTGACCAAGATCCTGCGCAGAACCCAGAAGAACCGAGGCACAATACCGCCCCAGGCGGGGCGAGAAGGGGATTTTACACACACACACACACACACACACACACACACACACACACACACACACACACACACACATATATATATATATATATATATATATGCCCCTGTACCCCTGTGATCTTTTCGTGTTTCCATTTTTCACTTTCGATTGTCTGCAAAACCAAACCCCTGCATCGCTTCCTTTTTGGGGTGAGTGTTTTATTTTGAAAGGCGTGGCAGGAAATGGCACAGTGTGGGAGTGTCACCGAATGTCATAGTGAACGCCTTAAATGCGGCTTTCGAGGGGAGGTCGAAGCTGAACGGCGTTCTTCAGACAGACGCAGCAGCAACGGGCTAGGCATTTAACCGCTAACGAAGGGTATTTACTCACTCTGTGTGTGTGTGTATGTGTGTGTGGATCTGCAGCCATGGCTGTCCGCTCTCTATGGTCCCTCTGTCTGCTGCTGCCGCTGCTCCTGCCGCTGGAAGGTAAGGCTTTGTCCGCACACCTCAGCACTTCCACATGTTTTGCCTTTTGTGCCGCACTTTGACATGAGGCCGAATAACGGTCCACCGGTATGGCTGCAAACGTCAAAGAAGCTGAGAGCAGAGATCCACTTTTTACAAATCCGCTCAGAATCAGCATCTTTACAGCAGGTTATTCCAGATATGGGTGTTGTATATTTGATTAATGAAGCTTGATTCAGCTATGTTGACTCCCTTTGCTTTGGGTCCAGACATTACTAATGCTGATGTTAACCAGCTCTAATAGATTCAGAAATACATTATTACATAAACGATTGTTAAGAGCGTCTTTCAGTCGGTACTGTAATTTTAGACATGATACTTAATGATTAAACTGAATGTGGCACCACCCTCAGTAACCTCAGTTTGTCTGGAGTACAGCTGCACATGCTATGCTGAAAATGATGTCACTCTCAGTGATGATGAAAATGAAAAGTTAGTCATTTAAAGATGAATAATTTAAAAGCAACTGATTTCATTCTGGATTACTCTGGCACCTGTTATCCAGCCCCTGTCTCCACCTGACATTACCACCATCCAGACATCCAGGTGCAGACATCCTCCTGACAATATATTGTGTTTTTTTAGGAATGTATTTTTTTTTTTTTATCACAGATCTGTATGATAACCAATGAATTTAAGGTATGGACTGACTGAAAAGCTGCAGAAACAAAAAAAAAAAAAAAAAATCCAACCAGTGGTGGTCAGTAAATGCAATGCTGTGATGCAACTTATGGAAATGAGATGCAAATTAGGCCTACCTGAAATCATTTTGGCTCAAGGTTGGGTTCAAGCAAAAGACTGAAAAAGCACTCCTCTGAGTTTTTGATCCCTGATAGTAATTCTGATACCTGGACTCTTGGTGAGTGCATATCCCAAACCAGTCGTCTCTTTTTCCCAAATTTAAAATCAGTAAATCTCAATGCAAGAAGCTCATTGGAATCACTTTTAGGCAAGGCAATATGTGGCCTGGGGCTGTTGTTCTAAGGCTGCATTCAGACCACAGCCTAGTATGCCCAGGAATCATGTCTATATAGTGATATGGAAAGTATCACTACATTACCCACAATGTAACTTAACCACACACAGTCGGGTTGGAGATTTGAGTGAGTTATGCTAGTGGCGGCTAAAGTGGCCTGGAGCCTCTAGCCTCAAGCAGAGATAAGAAATGGGCTAAGGAGGTCTGGCAAGCTCATATCTTTCTAACTCCACACACCCAGATGTCTTTAGCCCATCCGATGCGCCCTCTGGAGAGCCACAAGGCTTGTCTTCATGTATGCAATAATAACAACATTTGTTATTGTTAAGACTCTTTTGCCATGTTTCCACTGCATGGTACAGCTGGGGTCTACTCGTTTCAACATGCTTTTGGTACCAGGAACTTTTCTCAAGTTAGTTTTTCAATGGAGCTGGTCCAAAAATTTTTCCAAAAAAATACCCAACCAGTGATGTACAATTCAAAATCTTCCATCTTAAAACTGAGCCATCCTTCTCAAGCCAATATAATTTTTATACTCTTGTGTATATAATGTACATATATAAAGTTGTTTTTATTCTAATTTTTTTTATTGTCTATTTGTTATTTTTCTACATCTCCTTTATTCTTGCTGTCTGTAACAACATAAGTTCCCTGGCATGGGATCAATAAAGCTTTATCTTATCTGTAAAAAGGTAGAGTCCCCCTGTGCCCCCATGTTTGAGAAAAAAGTACCCTTTTGGATTTCCCTATGATAAATAAAACATGATAAAATGCTCTATGCTGGCCCAGTGTGCAGACAGTATGATTAAAGTGCCTAGTAGGGTGCCCCTCCTCTGAAAACGAGATGCAGTATACTCCTTGGTGCCCTTAAAACTGATCAAATACAATGGCCGATATGCTGCAGAGGAACGGTTTAAAATCTGCCCCAGCATGGATGGCAAACCAAAACAGGAAGGCTAGACTGAAGTTATAAGATAAGACCTTATTGATCCCCAGAGGAAATGGTGTTACAGCAGAACAAGAAAGAGACCAGATACAAAAAATAGATAGAAAAGGATGGAGAACAAATAAAGTAAGTAGAGCTATAGCCTAAATGAGAATGAGATCATGACAAACCACACAATAAATCATAATACTCAGTGTTAGTAGAATAATATGAATTGTAAAGTCTCATCCTTTGCTCTCACTGTGAATGTTGAAACGTGGATATATTCTCTCTCTCACACACACGTACACACACACACACACACACACACACACACACACACACACACACACACACACACACACACACACACTATGGTAGCCTGCATTTTTTCAAGTATAATGAGTCCCCACAATGTGACTGTGTAAACAGATTTATGGCCCCACAATGCGAGTAATACATAGGCACACACACCATGTGTGAGTGGCAGCCACTCAGGCTGGCTCAAGCTTGTATGTCTCTGCTTTTGTGTCCTTTCTGGTAAATGAACTCTGTTTTGCAATCCAGACAATGAATAGAGAGGATTAGTGCACCGTGGGCCCAGTTTGACAGCAGGTCAGAGGTTTTGTTTGTCTGTGACACAGTAACACCAGAACAACCTGGAAAACAGCACTGAAATGGCCACACTTACAGCATATAGGACGTCTAAATCAAAGAGATTGGTTTCAGCTTGAAGACAATCATGCAGCATGTGCTGAACCACTTTTGATTGTATGTGTCAGATTCACTGTAATGTGTCTGCTTCCTCTGTCCATCCCTCTGTCCTCTCTGGACTGTAGTGCTGTCTCAGGGTGAGTGGGATCTGGCTGATGCTCTGGGTGATGGTGACAGTAAACCATGTAAGTACAATAGAACACTAATCACTTGTTTAAATGTTATGATCCTGTATGCGTGGAGGTTATATGTTCTTCTCTATGTTTGCTGAGTTACTTCAAAGTGCTTTACAGAAGCATAAAAATACATTAAAATCATAAATAGAAAATACATTTCAAAGAAAGAAAGAAAGAAAGAAATTGGAAGAGAACAGGAAAATGAAAATAAAATACATTTAAAGGAAAATTAAAAACAGAAGCCAGTAAAAGACAATACAATTTAGCATTTAGAATGATTAAAATCATTGAGGAGATATATTTACTTTAAGTAAAAGCTGTAGCAAATAATAATGTTTTTAACCCTGATTTAAATGAACTGACAGTTGGTGCAGACCTCAGGTGTGCAGGGAGAATGTTCCACAGGTGAGGAGCATAATAACTGAAAGCTGCTTCACTTGGTTTGGTTCTGTTTCTGGGAACACACAATAGACCTGTCCTTGATGACCTGAGAGGTCTGGATACTTCATATGAAGTTAATAAATCTAGAATTTATTTTGGTCCTAGACCATTTAATGCTTTGTAGACCAACAGTAAGATTTTAAAGTCTATTCTTTGACTCACAGGAAGCCAATGTAGTGATCTGAGGACTGGTATGATATGGTCCATTTTTCTGGTGTTTGTAAGGACTTGTACAGCAGCATTTTGAATCAGCTGTAGTTGCCTAATTGGTTTTTTGTTTAGGCCAGTAAAGACTCCATTGCAATAGTCCAACCTACTGAAAATGAATGCATGAACAAGTTTTTCCATGTCAGGACAGACATCCCTTAATTCTGGCTATATTTTTCAGGTGGTAGTAGGCTGATTTAGTAATGACCTTTAAATGGTTGTTAAAATTCAGATCAGAATCAATAATTACATCAAGATTTCTGGCTTTATCTGTTGTTGTCAGTGACATGGAGTTAAAGTGAGCACTGATCTTTGACCTTTCATTTTTGGGGCCAAATACAATCACTTCTGTCTTATCTGCATTAAGCTCAAGAAAATTCTGGCACATCCACTCATTGATTTGATGAATACACTCACTCAGTGAAAGTAAGGGACTGTAGTCATGTGATGACACAGAAATATAAAGTTGCGTATCATCTGCGTAAGTATGATAAGAAATATTATGATACTCCATAATCTGAGCTAGGGGCAACATGTAGATATTGAAAAGAAGTGGTCCGAGAATGGATCCTTGTGGCACCCCACACATTATCTTTTTTTTGTTCAGACACATGCTCACCAATTGACACAAAGTAGTCTCTATCTTGTAAATAGGATTTGAACCAGTGTAGTACAGTGCCAGTAAGTCCCACCCACTTTTCCAGTCTGTCAAGAAGTATGTCATGATCAATTTTATCAAAGGCAGCACTGAGATCTAATAATACTAAGACTGAGGTTTTGGAAGCACCATTATTTCAGATGTATGTAATTTAAAACTTTGATAAGTACAGTCTCAGTGCTGTGGTGTGGACGAAATCCAGACTGAAATGCGTTAAAAAGATTGTTCTGCATCATGAAAGCATGCGTTTGTTGAAAAACAACCCTTTCAATAATTTTTCCTAGAAAGGGAAGATTTGATATTGGCCTATAGTTACTTATTACTGAAGCATCCAGATTAGCCTTTTTTAGGAGAGGTTTTATTATTGGAGTTTTCAAGGCCTGGGGAAACTGACCAGACTGAAGAGAATTATTTATTATCTGCAACACATCTGGAGTTATGCAATTAAAAACATTTTTAAAAAAAGTTTGTTGGCAGAGTATCAAGGCAGCATGTTGTGGATTTTAACTGTGATACAGTTTCTGTCAGCCTTGTATGATCTAGAAGGTTAAAATGTGCTAGATTAACTGGAGAACAAGAAGGCACAGGTGGACTTATCATTTTGCCTGAGCTGGAGCTGCACACTGTTTGTCTTATCCTTGAAATTTTATCTGTAAAAAAGGCTGCAAAATCATTGCGTGACTTGTCGGATAGCAGTTCAGGAGGGACTGATGCTGTGGGGTTTGTCAGTCTATCCACAACAGAAAACAAAGTGCGGGCATTATTTCAGTTTCTGTTGATAATCTCTGAGAAGAATGCTTGCCTTGCCTTCTTTAGTTCATGGTTATAGGTGTGGAGACTGTTTTTGTAAATCTCATAAGGAACCTGGAGTTTGGTTTTTCACCACCTGCGCTCTGCCTGTCTGCAGACTCTTTTCTGGACTTTGACCAGTGTGGTGTTTCTCCAAGGTGCCTTTTTCCTTCATGACAAAACTTTGGTCTTAAGTGGGGCAATGGAGTCAATAATAGTCATAACATTGGAACTGAAACCATTTACAAGGTCATCAGTTGAAGCTGAGGGCAGTGTTGGTGATGGTGTAAAAGACTGAGTGAAGACTGCACAGGTGTTATCATTAATATAACGCTTTTATTCCAGCTCTTCACAGGAATGTGTAGGATTGTCTCTCAAATCACATCTTTATCATTCTTCTTGGTTCACAGAGGTGGTGGCCATCCAGCACAGGTGAAAAAAACTGTGAGGGCCTTTAATATGAAGTCTGCATCATCAAATATGCACTGAGATCAAATACAACTTGTAAGAGTGATGTAATAGATGTTATATCTTACTCTGTCTCTTGTGCACAAGGGAACACTGTGAAAGACAATGAGGGCTGCCCGTCCCGCTTCTCATAATATATCCACTAATTTATAAAATGCACCACATCCCATTCCCTTCAGAAAATTCTAACCAAATACAAAAAATAAAGTGTTTTAATAGTTGAATGATTTGGATTTTTCATGTGTATTCACTTAGCTATTCAGATGTTTTGGGGTTTTTTGTAATTGTATTTCCAAATAACAAATATCAAAATGTGTTTGTAAAATGTATAAACACATCATATAAGATTGAACTTGTCACAGGACAGTATGTTGCGCCTCCTCACAACTGTAAAAATTGACTATGGTTGGTCATTCACTGTAGAATATTGAATATTCACTTGTGAATGACAGCAGGTGAAGAATTATCTTTACATGATTATATAAATATATAATATAATTTATCTTTCACTTTCAAAACAGTAGTCCCTACACCAAAGCCAGCAGCACCAGCAGGAGGAGCAGGAGCAGGAGGCGGTGAGAACCACACAGCAACTACCGACACAGTCATCGTTTCATTCTATATTCTAGATTTATTGTATAATATGAAATTTTTGTTCTGAGCACATAACTGAAGTTAGTGGATTTAGAAACAGTATTCAATGTCCTCTGCAGAGCTTGACCTGGAAGATTTCTTTAAAAATGATGGCACCACCACCACCACCACCACCAAATCTCCACCCAAGGTTGTGCCTAAAGCACCCACAGGCACGAAGGCCCCGGTAAAGCCCAAACCCAAGCCAGGTGAGAGAACGTACCTTCCCCTGTGTTTACAGGCAGATTTCCTCGTGAGGCGTGTGTCTCAGCAGCAGAGAGCCCTGGGTCTTTATTAGAAGGAGGTTCATACTTGAACACATTTCTACATTGTCTACACAGCCTGTAACCCACCAACATACAATAACTGTAGTTACACAAAATCAACTTGGAGCATAAAAATGAGCATAAGTGAAACACAATGCTGCACTTCTTTAAAAATGTTGTATTTATCTTGACTATTTTTAACTATATTAGGGTTCAAGCCCTGAAGGGGCAGAACTGGATGAGAATCTTCTCAGACACTATGCAAAACATAATTTTTCAAACTCCTCTTGAGTCCCATCTGCATGAAACATTGAATATATGGACTGTGATCATAAAAGTTATTAAAAGTTGTACTCAAAACGGGAATTGTTACATATCAGCCACTGGGGGCACCAAAAATGCAAAAAGTTAATCTGTTACTGGGGTGGAATGTCAGAAAGATTAGGATTCTTTTCTTTCTTTAGGATATTTACAGTGGCAGCATGCTTCCTGTGGCTGATGTGTGCAGGACATTTTTTTATCATGATGCTGACATGAATGTTTAGCATTGCACAGTACGGGCACTGTGTGACTTTATGATCGTAGCAGAATCTTTTTGCCAAGATAGAAGCTTTCCCTTAACTCCAGTTGAGATTAATACTATTTGCATGAGTACATGGGAAACAGCCCCCCTCACCATAGCAAAAAAGCATCACACACAGGTAATCAATAAATGATCATTCAGTTATTCTTCTTAATGGTTTACTTTGTGTCAAGAGTTAGCCAGTTTGCATGTGACAGTGTCAACATTACTTGAGCAGCTGCTGCACTCATGTCTTTCTCTGAGACAGGGTTTGATTACAGTCAAATGAGTTCAGTTGTGATGTTTACAGAGATGCAGCTGAACAAGTTGGGTTGGGTGACAAACCAACTAGTTACAATGAAGGGCTGAATGGTATTCAAAAAATCTAATCGTGATTATTTGGACAGATATTGTGAGTCACCAGTTTAGTGGGAATGGCCAGTTAATTTTCACAAATGAATCAATATAAATAAAACTAATGATGTGATTTTTGCTGAGGTCTGTACCAAACAAGCATTTTCTCTTAGTCTGACACAAAAGGATTGTAGGCTGGGCCAAGCCACACTGCTTCATTTATAATGATATGTGGTGACATATTTTACCTTTTTTAAAAATTGCAGCTTGTACAATTTGGATATTGAGCTTGGTGTTATTGAATCATTTTTGAGTCCTCTTAGAATGTAGCAGTTGAAGTGGGGGCCAACTTCACACTCAAACCTTCAGTCACATTTATGCTCAGCTGGTGCAACAGGCTGTATAGCTCTTTACTGACATAATGATCTATACAGTATACAGTATTAGGGCACATATGTCCACACAGTCCAATTCAATAAAATAGTTAAAGACAAATCTACACAAGAAGAAACACTTCACAGCATACAGCCACATTGACCTTTCTTTTAGATGAGTCGAGCCAAGTAAATAATTCACCTTGCTTTGTTTGATTTTGTGTTTTTTAGTTGATATTTCCTTCTCAGTTTACAGCAATGTTTTTTTTTAAACTCCTATGTTTGGTTTATTTTGCTTGACCTCTACAGCTGGCGATGACTTTGACCTGGCTGATGCCTTGGACCCCAACAATGACATTGGTGGCAAGGATAAGAGCAAGGGGCAGGGAGGTGGGTGGGAGTGTCTCCCGTAGGATTAGTATCTGTAGCTATTAGTTTAGTAACACCTTAAAATAATCACTGAAAACGTATTTATTCAGTCAAGTGACCTAATAAGGATTTCATGTGGAATTAAAGTCTCTGTGTATAGAATATGAACATTTATGAAATTGGTCTTATCAAAAAAGACACTGTGGAATGATGTTACTCCCAAAACTTACAGCAATCCTGTAGTTTAATGGTTTAGCCACACACAACTCCCACACAAAGGGGCTTTAATAAAGGGTAAGTAATTATCTTTGACTTATCTGTACAGTGCAGAGTTTTGGTACCAGATTATAAGGAACCCTCTCCATTATGAATATAATGTAGCCTAAACCTTTCCACTCATCTACACTGGATGTTTCTTTCATTTGCCATCTTATATGCCACCTGTGTCTTCATTCAAGTTCTCCAACTCTATTATTTCTATTTCTTTTCAATGTGGGACAACTCCAAAATGTCTTAAGTGCAGGTACAAGCAACAGCACCGTGACCATTCTCCTGTCCCTACAGTTTAGTCACTGGGGAAAATGATTAAAAAGTTTTGTTTTGTTCAGAAGTCATTTCTTTTTTCCAACATTTGAATAGATTTGTTTATCAATTAAGTCTCATCATGAGACTTAGAGCTAGCCTGACATATCGGCCAATATCAGCTAATTGCAAATATATTGGTATTAGTGAATATGTCGGCTGATCAGTAACAGTAACAAGACACTGCAGCGCATAAATGCCAAATGTACTTTGATATTTACACTGTTAAATATTATTCTTCATTTGTGTCTTGGATTGTTTAAATTCCAAAATATCAATACCAATATCAGTACCTGCCTCTTAAGTCCGCTGTCGGCTGGCCTATAGTATAAATTCTACATCATTGGCAAATTGCTTTCAACTCTAAAGGTAGAGAAAACTTGATTTACAAACATGGTAATATATACAGCTATACATGAGATGTACTGTGCAACGCATTTGAAGTTAGAAATGAAAAGTCTGAGTTTGATTCTGACTTTTCTCATGGAGGTCCAGATGGATGATAAGGATATGGGCATTTCAGTACTGACCTGTACTGAAACCACAGCAGAGCAGCTTCACCAGGTTGAAGTGAAAGATTGTTTGTACTGAGCATTGATGGAGTATAAGTACAGGAGTTAAATGACTTCAACTCCATTAATGACAAATGAAGCTCTGTACAAATTCATAACTTTGACTTTTCAGTACCTTTAAGCCGCTTTCTTTAAACTTCATCATTTAGTGGCACCATTCTTCATCCACAGTGTGGTGATTATCTCTTTCTCCCCTTTCAGGTGGATTTTCTGACAGTGATCTGATTGATGTTAGTAAAGATGATACCTACAAACCTGACAAAGGCAGAGGTAATGTCTGCCCCACAGAAAATCCTAACACTGCATATAACGCAAACATATGCAAACATGGACCGTCATTCTGTGTTTCCACAGGTGGACGTCCCAGTAGTGACAGTGATCAGATTAACCAGTATGACGACAACAGTGGTGGGTTTCTCTGTAGTGTTTTACCATGAGTACATGTCTGATGGTTTGGCTGCCTGAGCTTACTTACTATATATGCCTGTGTGTGTGTGTTTCCAGAGACAACGACAGAGGTGGGCACCATTGCAGGGATTGCGAGTGCGGTTGCCATGGCGCTGGTGGGTGCAGTCAGCAGCTATATCTCCTACCAGAAGAAGAAGCTGTGCTTCAGTATACAACGTAAGACTTTTACACGACAGTCATGTGTCCCTCTGGATGTTGTCCTCACTAACCCTCACCAATTGCTAAAACTAGTTCCTAAGTGGAGAACAAACAGAGTGATAAGGAGAGTTAGGTTTGACTTCAGCAGGTGCAAAAAAACACGAGTCCAAATCATTGCTGATAATGCTCTGTGTCTGCTGAATGTGAAAATATCAGTTTGCTACAAGTTAGTACTACTCCTGTAGTTAAAGGTGAAAGGGAAATGTCAGACTGCACAACCAACAATATAAGGTTGCAGCAGCAAATGGGGCCAGTTAGCAAATTCATTTAAAATAACACAACTCTCAGAATTTTTTTGATTTTACTCCCCACAACTGAATAAGAGATTATTAGTGTATTTCCAGTGCTCAATTCTACTTTTTACTTGTAGTAGGATTTTTATGGCATCTACTACTTTTTTATAATCTGTACAAATGTACATATACATGGTTGTTTTTCTATTCTTTACACTTTTATTTTGACGTCTTTATGCCAATGTGTTTGCTCTCTGTAATACTTGCTGGCTGTAACGACTACATTTTCCTGGTGTGGGATCTTATCTTATCTTTAGACCTCTCTGTGTGACAGAACTATACAACAATCACAATAGCCCGATGAAATTTCCATCTGCAGAACACTCCCAATACATGTGCACAGGAAAATGTCATTTAAGGATTGATGATTCATTTTGGTCATCAGCTTAGTTTAACTAGTCACCTCTGATCAAGTAAAGAAGTGTACCATCAACATTTCATGTAGTAATAGCACAGTATTTGTACTTGTTGATGCTTCATAAATGTGTCGTTGCCTTGTGACAGAGAGCCTGAATACTGACATGGTGAAGGCAGAGAACCCTGAGGCTGTGGTGGCTACAGAACCACAAGGTAAGCTGTAAACTCTCAACTGCTCTCAGATCGCATCTACTACAAACTATTTTCCATTGTCATCGATTACTGTCGAATCCGAAATATAAAACAACATATTATTCTGGAAAATAAAGCAAATGTTATCAAGAGCTATCGTCACTTGGTTAACTTTTTTTGTCTGCAGTCCAACAGACTCTCCTGGAGCCACCCAATGCTGAACCTCCCACTGAAGAGAATGCTGTGTAACACACACTGACACATATACAGACACATGCACACACATGCAGCCCCCCCCCCCCCCC